>JARYHS010013630.1:67856984-67879922 GCA_031002005.1 Vandiemenella viatica | reverse complement strand
TGCTGTGCTCGAAGTGTGGCGCTGGGCGCTAAGCTGGTGCTGTGGCGCATGGCGGTCTGCTGGCGCATGTCTGTGTGCGGCGCCACTCTGATGTGTTGGCTGAAGTAGTGTCATGTCTGCAGGCTACGGGCGTGCTGCTGCTGTGCTCTGGAGTGTGGGCGCTGGGCGCTAAGCTGGTGCTGTGGCGCATGTCTGTGTGCACGCAACTCTGATGGTGCTGGCTGAGGTAGTGTTGTGTATGCAGGCTACGGGCGTGCTGCTGCTGTGCTCTGGAGTTTGGGCGCTGGGCGCTAAGCTGGTGCTGTGGCGCATGGCGGTCTGCTGGCGCATGCCCGTGTGCGCGCCACTCTGATGGTGGTGGCTTGTATCTGTGTCGTGTGTGCAGGCTACGGGCGTGCTGCTGCTGTGCTCTGGAGTGTGGGCGCTGGGCGCTAAGCTGGTGCTGTGGCGCATGGCGGTCTGCTGGCGCATGTCTGTGTGCGCCATCTGATGGTGCTGGGTGAAGCTGTGTCGTGTGTGCAGGCTACGGGCGTGCTGCTGCTGTGCTCTGGAGTGTGGGCGCTGGGCGCTAAGATGGTGCTGTGGCGCATGGCGGTCTGCTGGCGCATGCCTGTGTGCGCGCCACTCTGATGGTGCTGGCTGTATCTGTGTCGTTTGTGCAGGCTACGGGCGTGCTGCTGCTGTGCTCTGGAGTGTGGGCGCTGTGCGCTAAGCTGGTGCTGTGGCGCATGGTGGTCTGCTGGCGCATGTCTGTGTGCGCGCCACTCTGATGGTGCTGGCTGAAGCTGTGTCGTGTGTACAGGCTACGGGCGTGCTGCTGCTGTGCTCTGGAGTGTGGGCGCTGGGCGCTAAGCTGGTGCTGTGGCGGATGGTGGCTGCTGGCGCATGCCTGTGTGCGCGCCACTCTGAAGGTGCTGGCTGAAGCTGTGTCGTGTATGCAGGCTACGAGCGTGCTGCTGCTGTGCTCTGGAGTGTGGGCGCTGGGCGCTAAGCTGGTGCTGTGGCGCATGGCGGTCTGCTGGCGCATGCCTGTGTGCGCGCCACTCTGAAGGTGCTGGCTGAAGCTGTGTCGTGTATACAGGCTACGGGCGTGCTGCTGCTGTGCTCTGGAGTGTGGGCGCTTGGTGCTAAGGTGGTGCTGTGGCGTATGGTGGTCTGCTGGCGCATGCCTGTGTGCGCGCCACTCTGAAGGTGCTGGCTGAAGCTGTGTCGTGTATACAGGCTACTGGCGTGCTGCTGCTGTGCTCTGGAGTGTGGGCGCTTGGTGCTAAGATGGTGCTGTGGCGTATGGCGGTCTGCTGGCGCATGCCTGTGTGCGCGCCACTCTGATGGTGCTGGCTGAAGCTGTGTCGTGTATGCAGGCTACGGGCGTGCTGCTGCTGTGCTCTGTAGTGTGGGCGCTGGGCGCTAAGCTGGTGCTGTGGCGCATGGCGGTCTGCTGGCGCATGCCTGTGTGCGCGCCACTCTGAAGGTGCTGGCTGAAGCTGTGTCGTGTATACAGGCTACGGGCGTGCTGCTGCTGTGCTCTGGAGTGTGGGCGCTGGGCGCTATGCTGGTGCTGTGGCGCATGGCGGTCTGCTGGCGCATGCCTGTGTGCGCGCCACTCTGATGGTGGTGGCTGAAGCTGTGTAGTGTATGCAGGCTACGGGCGTGCTGCTGCTGTGCTCTGGAGTGTGGGCGCTGGGCGCTAAGCTGGTGCTGTGGCGCATGGCGGTCTGCTGGCGCATGCCTGTGTGCGCGCCACTCTGATGGTGCCTGCTGAAGCTGTGTCGTGTATGCAGGCTACGGGCGTGCTGCTGCTGTGCTCTGGAGTTTGGGCGCTGGGCGCTAAGCTGGTGCTGTGGCGCATGGCGGTCTGCTGGCGCATGCCCGTGTGCGCGCCACTCTGATGGTGGTGGCTGTATCTGTGTCGTGTGTGCAGGCTACGGGCGTGCTGCTGCTGTGCTCTGGAGTGTGGGCGCTGGGCGCTAAGCTGGTGCTGTGGCGCATGGCGGTCTGCTGGCGCATGTCTGTGTGCGCCACTCTGATGGTGCTGGGTGAAGCTGTGTCGTGTGTGCAGGCTACGGGCGTGCTGCTGCTGTGCTCTGGAGTGTGGGCGCTGGGCGCTAAGATGGTGCTGTGGCGCATGGCGGTCTGCTGGCGCATGCCTGTGTGCGCGCCACTCTGATGGTGCTGGCTGTATCTGTGTCGTTTGTGCAGGCTACGGGCGTGCTGCTGCTGTGCTCTGGAGTGTGGGCGCTGTGCGCTAAGCTGGTGCTGTGGCGCATGGTGGTCTGCTGGCGCATGTCTGTGTGCGCGCCACTCTGATGGTGCTGGCTGAAGCTGTGTCGTGTGTACAGGCTACGGGCGTGCTGCTGCTGTGCTCTGGAGTGTGGGCGCTGGGCGCTAAGCTGGTGCTGTGGCGGATGGCTGGCTGCTGGCGCATGCCTGTGTGTGCCACCTTGATGGTGCTGGCTGGTGCCCTCGCTGCAGTCCTGGCAGCACTCGCCTGCCTGTCGCAACACGGAGACGGATTTTGGATGCTCGTCAGTACCGCAGTATCTTATATTAGTCTACCTTTGCTTTTACATTACCGATTCTGGTGCGTGAGAACTTCCATTTCAAAGGGCTGTTCCAAATCCCAGTCCAATCATCAGATTTCACATTTCAGTGGTATGATAGTTTTCCCAAATCACTCCAGGCGTATGCCACTATTGTTCCATACGAACGCTATGGCCAAATTTCTTAACTTTTTTTGCCTCCTCACGGCTATAATGACCTCTTCGTCTACGAGCCTAAAGCTTGAAAGGAAAAAAGGAATGCAAAAGTAATAATTTCATATTCAAAGGGAAAATGTGATAAGCTAGTGGAGTATGATAATATATATTCTAAAATGCTGTTACAAAAATTGTTCTGATTTGAGGGCGTCTACAGACTTAACTGGATTTAAAAATGCTCCTTCATGTGTTAAGTAAACCAACTTAGCCCTCTGTCTTTTTTAAATACATAATATGGAGAGAATGACAAGATATTTATTACCCATCAGTTTGATTTAATTTGTTTCTTTTCAGTCTGAGCTAATCATCTTTTCTGCATATACTCATTACAACATTTATCGTCAGTTCTCTGACTCTTATACTCTAATATTTGTTTTCCGTCAACTGTTTCCTTCAAAATCCGTTAAATTTTTAAAGGATGGCTTACAACGTGACTCAGTATCCCATGCCTCCTTTGGTCGCTTGTTATTTCGAGAAAATGTAGGTACCTTATCCGCACCCTAGATGAAATTCTGGCGTCACATTTGGGTGGACGCGGGTTCGTATCCCCGTGCGGCCATTCAGATTAGGGTTTTCCGTTGTTTTTACAAATCACTCCAAGCGTATTCCGAGATGGTTCCTTTAAGAGGTCATAGCCGAATTCCTTCCCGTTCATTGCCATCAATTCCTTTTATATGTTACGTTTTATTCAGAGCAAATCTGGGTGCATGGCAGTGCACCCGCCAAGTCGGTTCAACGGTGGAACTGCCTCTCCATTTCTCCAAGTGATTCGAGCCATTATTGAACCTTTAATTTCTTCGGTCGTATTGATGTTACATGTCTCAAATCTCGGTTATGCATAGATATCAGCAATAATAGCAAATATGCTAAATTTTATTATGTTACTGTTCTTAGTTCGGATATTATTCGGGCGCAAACCTCAGTGACTTTTTCACTCACTCACTCACTGACTGATGATCATCAAAACTCTAAAGTACTTCCTGTAGTCATAGAAAGTTGAAATTTGGTTCACAGATAAAATTTTACCCACATATTATAAGAAAAGTCTGAAACTTGTAAATTTTCATATATCTACCCCTTACATGCCCCTAACGTGAAATCGCTTTCCACCCTAACAACTCTATACAACTCAGATTTTCATTGTAGAGTGAGCTTACTAAGTTTAACTAATGTATTAAATTTTATTACTTTCCTTTCCTTACATTGGAAGTTAATTGAATTCATAATTTTATTTCGACCACGACACCCCGACTTCAAAATTTCACTGTACTTCCAATAATCCTAGAAACAAGTTATTTGGTGTATGTATATGGTTTCATCCATAAATCATAAAAAAATCTAAATTTGGAGTTTTACTTAATTACAATCCCAAATATGAAAAATTCTGGCACATATTTGCATCTTAGTTGCTTTGCTCCGGATGAAGCTATATGCCCCAGAATATTTTAATGCACAGAGATCAGCAAGTTAAACTAATATCTTAAATTTTACTTGTTCCTATCCTTAGTTTGGAAGTTACTAACTATTTATTTATGGTGGTAGCTAAACGAGCGGCAATCTACACCGAGCGTGGTGGGTGAATGGTTTACGTTCTGGCCTTGCATTCGGGAGGACGCGGGTTCGAATCCTTGTCCGGGCATCCAGATTTGGGTTGTTCATGGTTTCCATCATTCCAGGCGAATTCCGGGATGCTTCCTTCAAAAAGACCATGGCCGAATTCCTTCCCGTTCCTTGTCCCCAGTCCCATCCCGCCTCTAATGACCTTAGCAGTTGACGAGGCGAAAAGCAATAATCACAAATAAATTTTTATGCCACTTGCACTGATTGATCTTTATATAAGTTAAGTGAGAGTAGCGCGCCCACGTTAATTGTTACTGTCATTACAGTTTTTGAATAGGTATCACATATTGTTTTGTTCTAATTGAAGGTTTTAGGAACACGAAGTGCTAGAAAGAGGATATTTTTTATTAGGAGACACAAACTACGAAATTGCAGGAGTTCTATCAGTTTTATTTTTTAATATCCGCCAAGGCAAATTGACTATGAGTGAAAGGCCTAATGTTGCTGTACATGAGTGTGTTATATTTTGGAGAATATTATGGAGACATTTAAAAAAGAATGCAAGCAAATCTCTGGATGTTTATAAGCGAAGGGAAGAGGATTTGCAACATGAGTTGGATAATGTTTATGGTATTGCACTCGCCTACGCCCTCGAAAGGATGTAAACAAAGTAGGGTAAAATCTTCTTACAGCTGTTCCTGATATCTGAAGAACTCAACGACACATCTTCTACTTCTGGAGAACATCAGGAAGAGCATTTAACAAACTCACCCGAAATAATTCAATCAGGAACTGCTGCAAACCGCAGGAAAAAAAAGTATCACTACTCCTAAATTAATAGCTAACTCGGATAGAAGCCAGTTAAGTGTAAGAGATTCAGTTTACGTCTTCAAGTATTGACTATTTTTCTTTAAACAAGTCTTCCATTCAACGAATGAGGACACAACCGAGGAAGGTATGAGCAGAAGCTAAAGTAACCGACATTAAAATGACGTGACCTAAGTCGAGATGATTCAGTGGAAAGGCAAGTTGTTGCCTGGTCTGGGCGTAAGGAGTTCCAAGGAAGTCATATTTACATTTCTTAATAGGAAACAACTTCTTGTGATAAAGAGCAAGGCGAAGTTCTGAATGCTCTGAATAAGTTATAAAGTACAGATAATGAGCTGCGACACAATTGCATCTAACAAGGTCGTCTCAATGGTGCCTGAGCACTTCTGGAGTAAACGTTCGAAAGAAAATTGTTACTTTTTGGATGACGGCATCAAATTGATATAAGCACTCAGGAAAAACATTTCACTGACACACAAATTAAATAGTTGAAACATTTCTATTTGGCTGAATTAAAAAAAAAAAAAATCTTTCGTGAGAGGTGATTTAAGAGAACTAATTGTGTTATGAGTTATATTTTGGATAGGGATAGTGGCAAAGAACTAAGAACTAGGCATCCTCGAGCAGTGCATCAAGCATGATACTTTGCAAGAGCCATTTATTCTCTCAAGATATGTTTCTTAAGGTTTCAACTTAAATTGAACAAGGAACGCAAAATGGTACGTAATTTAGAAAGGGAGAGTATATCTGACTTTGCAGAAAGGTACACTCCTTTGATGGCAGAAATATCCAGCTCTATATAGTATGGTACGTAAAATTAGCTGTCTTATATGTACATTGTACACTATTTTGTCTCTTTTGCAACTTGATTAATGCTTACCTATATTTTGTTTTAGGAAACACCACAATCAATTTGTATCCGCGAAGAGCAAACATTTGTAAGAACGGAAACATTTGGTTTCTCGATTGAAAATCTTCAGGAAATCGTTTCTTCGTTGGAAGAAACTGCGGGTTTTGTGCAGGCTAAAAGAAAGGTCTTTTATCTGAAAGAGCTGTAAAATTAATGCAGGAGTTTCATGGTTTAATTACAGCCGATGAAGAACGGGAGCAATTTTCATGCAAAAACACCGAAAATTGTACCCGCACCGTAAAAAAGAGATCCTAAAAAGAAAATACCCCCGCAGGGCCGCATTTAGGCTCTGTGGGCCCCTAGGCTATACATGTGGTGCGGTTGGTTATGGGCGACCTTTTTTTAGCTCTACTACTGGCCCCCAGGCGGGGGATCCAGGGTTGTGGTGCGGGCCCCTAGGCTACAGCCTTTGCTTAAATGCGGCCCTGTACCCCTGATAATTTTAATACTTTCGTCTTACTAAAAAATGAAGTATTATTTTTTGTTTTTAACCCAGAGTTATACAAAATTTTAACGATTTAGTCACATATCAATCGATAGTCAAAATAAGAAAGAATTAGAGGGTATGTGTTTGAATATTCGATTTTTTTTTTTTTTTTGCTCTTATAAAGGACACCCTAGCTCACACCCATTGTTTTCAGATTGTGGGGCATTGTTGGTGACGTATATTGATGTCTTAAAATCTGGAATGTTCTTATTCATTTATTTTCAAATGGAATCATTATATTTGAGAGATGATTCAGAATAGCGATAGACTTACAAAAAGAAATCCCACAAAAACAATTCTTGTATAAATAAGCCAAGTCTCGTGCCCGTGTAGTGATAGAAAGTTACATCTTCTTCTGAGCTGTCTACCCTTTACAGTGTGCATTCACTTCACTTAGAGAAACAGAATGGTCTCTCTCGGCGTTATAGATCATTTATTTAGAATTAAAAAATTCTTGTGACTTGGCTATTATGCTCGTCATAATGTTTTACTGAAGCAGAAGGCATAGCATATACTTGTTAAATTCGAGAAAGTGCGAGGGAAATCTTCGCTTTTATCTATTTGTAAGTTTGACAAAGCAACACATTTAAGGTATTTGTGTAGGTTAATTAAAACATGGCGTGCATAATGGCCATTCACCAGAATTTTTTTATTTTAAATAAACCATCTATAACACGGAGAGAAACTAATCTGTTTCACAAAGTGAAGTTAATATACACTGTAAAGTGTAAACTTGACTCAGAAGAAGATCTCATAACTTTTTGTCACTACAAGAGCATGATCCTTGTCTCATTTTTACAAGAATTGTTTCTGTGGGATCTTCTTTCGCTAAGCAATTTCTCTGTATCATAACTCTTATCTGGAACAATTATTAGCCAATCGTAGCCCGAAACATTTTGTTTGTCCATGGGCCTTTATGCAAAACATAGAATTGTTTGTTTCACTTTCTTGATTGCCTTCTATGGAAACAAGCCAGACACCGTTAGGAAACACTCTCTTTTTAAGTGATGTTTGATTCTCTGCTTTCAACATAATAATCTGATTCCCTCCTATCCACAGGTTAATTTTTATTCATTGTTCTTATAATAATTATAATGTTTCTCCTGTATTTTAAACACTTTTTATGTAAAACTGTATTTTTTTTAATATTCTCGTAAATAATACCTACGTCTAGAGGTTTGAGGAATTCTGAGGGCTCTGCGCGTGCTGCCATGCTTGTATTTGAATTTGGTGATTACATAATTGTTTTCTTATAAGCTTTGTAGATTACAATAATTTTTTTCCATGATTAAGTTGGTAACAATCATTGCAGTATCTGGTGTTATTGAATTTCTTGTTAGTTTCTGATTTACGGATATTATTTGCACAGAATGTACTTAGAGAAGATAGAGAAACCTGGAATATCCACATCCAAAGCCTAACTATCACACTTTACTTCTTATTTTAAGTTGTTATTAACTTTTTACTTACGTCGCAAGTTCATTCCGTACCAGTGAGATATTTGTGACGTTTTATCTATCTGCTAAGTTTCTTGATGACTTAATAAGTTTACGCAACCTGTGTTGAACTGGATTTGTTCGCTTACTAGTGTTATCCAACAATTAATTGACACGGCTGACTTTTAAGCAATTACTCATTTACGTCATTATCATATTCATGATGTAATTTATGTTTCAGAAATTGATAAGGGTTTAAATATTATGGGTTTAGAACCGTATTGTATGTCGGGATGCATTATAACATCTCTACGGAAAAACCGGGAGGGATTCCATTAACTTTCAATTTTCTTAAGGAAACTAACCACAACTGATACCGTGTGAAAACAACAGTGGCGCAAGGTGTAGGTAACACTAATGACAGGGCTTGGCCTTGTGCGATGTCGGCAAGTGGCATAACGTCAAAACAACTCCGTTTTTTTTTAACTAATTTATTTTAAAAAATCCTTTTTTTAATCTCTTTTTTAATAAGCAACATATTCAAGATTCGAGAAAATTTCATGCCATATAGATTTAATTCAATCTTATAATCACTCAAATAGTAATATTTAGACTATGTGAGTGTTCGTTATTAGATTTTACAAACACTAAACAGCTGCCCATATTATTGTTCGTATTTTTACTCCTTTGTATGTATCCTATTATATAAAAAGCTAACGTGGCGTCTGCGTGCGTCGTCTATAGCTGCTTCTTCTATTGGCTAACGAACGGCCAATCATCAACCACCATATTACGTTCGTACCAACATCTTGCTTTTCGTTTATTTACAGCTAGACGCTGAAATTCATATAAGAAGAAGGAGATTCAATATTTGCGCTATTTTATCCGTATCAGTTAGACACAGAAACTGAGAAGGGGATTCAATATTTACGCTACTTTATCTGCATCAGTTATGAGCATAACCTAAGAATTTTTTTGGCAGAAAGTAAGAAGCAAGGAAGTTTATTAAAAACTAGGAGAAATATACATAATGCGAAATGTATTTGTCACATAAATAACAGTTATCCATTTACGAAATTATAGTCTCCGTAATCTAAAGTGAAATGCATTTTTTTATTTTGAAATCCTGACAAAATACTCTGATAATCTAACGAGAATAACGTTTTCGTATAACTAAAGATATCATTAAGGATGACTTATTCGTTTCGCCTTATAAGCTTTTGCATAATAAATTCCTACTACCATTATATATGATACCCTTAGTTTTTGATACATGTGTTAGCTATTAAATGAGATTTAAGATAACTTTTTTATCAGATTTAAATCATCAAGGATATGACACTCGCAATTCAACAACGATATTATTGCCGCAAAATAGCAGTGAGCAGTGATATAATAAATACTGAGAGTAGGGAAAAAAAATTAATACCAGACAATTATATGTCACAAAGTTACAATTATTACGTTCGATTAAATTTACATATTGCTTTTTATTTATCTACGACAACCAGATGCAGAAATTAATGTAAGGAGAAGTGTTTTCATTATTTACGCTATTTTACCTGCCTCAGTTGTAAGCACCAGTTTAAACCGTAAACTAAGAATTTTTTGGCACACGGTAAGAAACAATGAGGTTTATTAAAAACTCAGAGAATCGTACATACGTAATCGCGACATGTATTAGTCAAATAAATAACAGTTATTTGTTTTCGAAATTGTAATCTCCGTCATCTAACGTAAAATGCATTTATTTATGTGAGATCCTAACCAAGTGCTCTGATAATCTAACCAGAGTAACGTATTCATATAACGAAAGATATAATTAAAAAAGATTATTTTTCTTACAAGGTTTTTCAGAATGAATTCCTACTACCACCATAGGTGATACCCATCATTATTCATTTGAGGGTAATAGAGGCTATGATTTTAGAACGCAATATTACTGGAGGTTGTGGTTAAGTTTACCAGAATCGCAATTGACACATTTTGTTACAGCATAATTCACTCTGAAACGAGTTTTACAAACCAATTAAACTGTTTTCATAAGCGCCATGTTACTAAATGTATTAATTAATGCGGGTGAAGTAGTTTCATATTTAACGTGCTGAATTGTGCCTGGACCAGGAATAAAACTGATATTACATGGATAGCAAAAGTTTTTGGAATTCCTAATCTGATTTTATTTAATTGGTTCTTTACTTCCGGCGTTATTAATTCAGTAGAAGTTACTACTGTATGGCTATGTGAACGGCAAATGAAATATGTAGAACTTTGCAAAATCAAGGTCATTAGTATTATGTAATATCAGTTCCGTTTAATTAACCAACTGCAAAAAAAATGAGCTGCCAGAATATTGCGTTCAAACCGTCATTTTTGACGGGCTCGAAGCTAGTCAATAAATAAAATAGAATGCTCTCCTAAAAAATTAATTCTGAAAAATATGAAGTGCTTTGTTTTTTTTCCATCGTTGTAGCCGCATTCTATTTCACCCAAATGATCTAGGTTTACCGTAATTTTCCTAGATCATTGGCAATTCGTTCACCTATCCTCTACAATGTATCTCTTTTATCGGATTACTACCCTATTTTAGAAAGAATCCAGAAGAAGCTATTATTTATAGAGCAAAATGCTAGGTTTATGTATGCCTAAAGTGTATTTTTCAAAATAAGAACTATTCGTAAGTACTAGGAACAGTTTACGTGGAATTTAGATCATTTTCCGACCTGTCTACGTTTTAGTTTTTCTATATTTTAAAATCCAGGCTCGAATTACTCTTGACTCGCAACTTTTTTTGCTGAATGATAATGTAGAGACCTCTCTCTTAAATCACCATTATCAAGACCTGCCTGATCCATCACCTCTCTGGCTCACTGAACACAAATTCTTTTTTGCTGAGAGATCTCCATATCAGTGAAATTTCACTCCTAATACACAGCCACTCGCACGCTGAAACCACGATAAATATTTCGACTGCAAGAAGTTTCTAACATTTAAATTGATACTAATTTGCGGACATTTTTATCTAAATTTCTCAGCTTTCTGATTTCTCTTGAAAATAAAACCTCTTCTATTCTACTCCTGGGACTATGGGGTGTATTCGAAACCCGACGAGTAGTTCATCCAAACTTGCAGTCAGACAGACATAAACTTAAATAATAATAATAATAAACCATTTGACTCCTCTGCAGCTTACAATAGTGTAGTGATGTGCCGGATATCCGTATCCGTATCCCTATCCGCGGATATCCGAGGAGGAAAAAAGATCTGTATCCGTATCCGTTACTTTTTTAGCGGATAATTAACGGATCTTTTGTAAAGAATTTCACTAAGCACGTATATAAAATTTTAAAGATAGCTAGCAATGAAATACTATTAACTTCAATTCCAATTACTTCATATTTCTTAAAATCTCATATGTGGCACATTTATATTGCAAAAATTAATTATTTAAACATATATTTTACTACAATGAAGTCTTCACGGGTGTACCGCCGGATTGTGTTGTGAAAGCACGATATTTCGACGACTAGTTCCGCCGTCTTCTTCAGGTGTGGAGACATCTGCACTGTTCCGCTGACTATCTGTGCGGAGCTAGTCGTCGAAATATCGTGTTTTCACAACACAATCTGGCGGTACACCCGTGAAGACTTCATTGCAGTCGTACGCCGAAAAAGTCTCCGTTCTTACATTTATTTTACTAGTTTACCAAAGGTAACTGGTAATTTACCACTGTAGTATGTTTTAAGGTATTATTTTAACTATCTTTATAGTGAGAACAGGCCTCTAATCATTGTGTTTTGCTAGCTGAAATTATTTTTAAGGTACTGCTGAAGTATCAAATAAAATAATCACTTTTACAGAAACTTAAAAAATAAATGTTATATTTAACATTAAGTTTGACAAATTGTACTTCAAAAAGAGTAAATTGGCAGTTTTGTTACGATGAGCATCATAAATTATTCCTGCTGCACTGAAAAACTGCTCACTTGGAACTCTTGTTACAGATGATGATAAATATGTGCGACCCATGTGTCATAGACCTCCAAATTTTTTACTATTATTGCTAACAGCTTTTTTAACAATCAGGTGCAGCTGATGTGCTGCACAATCAATATTATCTACCTCAGATAAAGCGCAGGAACTCTTTCTTCATGTTGGATTCCCCATCTCTTACCATGCAGTGCACATTCTGTTGGGATTCCCCACCCTTCAAACACATTTTGAAATATTTCCGAAATGTAATCTCCCGTTTGGCGTTCTTCAAGTATCTCCGCTTTGAAAACGATATTTTCCCTTATAAAATCTTTTGTAATGTTCTGGATACCAATGAAACACCTTACCAAAAAGCCTACCAGATATAGGATGTGAAGGAAACTCTCTCAAAATCCTTCAACACGTCATTATTTTCGATCCTAAAGATCGCTGCAGATAAATTCCGTAAAATATTTCCTGCCTTTTAGAACTTAATTTGCAATAACATTATCCAGCAATCGTCGGAACCCAAAATCTTCGTGTTGAAAAGGCAATCCAGATATAGCTATCATTTCTGCAATTAAATAGTTTTAAATAATTTTTATTTTTTAATATCTAAATTCTCTCTTTACCGTTTTTAAAGACGTTCCCTGCTGAATGTGTTCGCCAGCAATCTTCTTAGCAGAGTCTTCTTTTAAGAATAACTCATATTTTTGTGGGTGTTTCGACTGAAGATGAATTTTTAAGAAAGTTGTACATTCATGGGAATACATTCCTTCAGAGTTTGTATTTATCAGATTCGTAATTTACTAACGTAAAATATGTCCATATTACACTATTATAATTTTTTTGTATAAATTGTTTTTATTTTAATTTAACTTACAACTTTCCAAAAACAGAAACGTATATAATCTACGCAATCCTAAAATATAAACATAAACACGCACAGTTCAAGGTCAAAACACGTCGCGTAAGCTGGACGTTCGTCGATAATAAATCATAGGTGACGTCTTTTTCACTGTCGGTCCAAGTTGAGATCCGTATCCGTATCCGTATGCGCGGATCTAGACAGTAGTGATCCGTATCCGCGAATATACATTTTTAACGATCCGGCACATCACTACAATAGTGCCACAAACTCATTTTTTAAAAAAGAATATCTTAAACCTACAGACTTTTTATCGGTTGCAATTTCGTTATATGTACTGGTAACACGGTAGAACTCTTGAATGACAGTGACTAGTCGCATAACAGCAGACCATCGCAACGCACTCTTGACGGGCTGTTAGATTTCCAAATTGCTATCGTGACGCTAAGGTTGCAGAGGGAATCTCAAGGTCAACTTTCACAAGTATAAGTCGAAGTCGACTTCGAGGTAAGTTCTTGAAAACAGAGATCTTACGAATTGATCTTTCGAAATAAACCACAGGTCAGGATTATAATGTATCTTCTTAACATCAAACATTACAATAGGAAGATGTCTTTTGTATCAGCCCATTCTATTACTATCTGGCGAACTGTATTAGTATTACTGAAGTTCCAGTCTTTGTCGGTTAAAGCCGCCTAGTATAATGGTTGCGTGCTGCAGAACGCGGTTGTTTCATTTGCTGTCCAGAACAACTTGGTGGCTCAGTTATTAAGGCGGCTGACAGTAGATCGGAAGGTCACCGCTTTGAATCCCTCTCTCGGCAGGGGTTATCATAGTCACTTAACCCCACTTTCCCCCCTAGCACAGCTTGTTGAGCAATGTGAAGTACGCCAGAATGCTTCCGTGGTGCGAATTCCACTGTAGGCCCTTGTGCCCTACAGTACTGTCGGGTTAGGTTAAGGCGGCTACGACAGGAGCGGAATGCGCAGCCAATAGAAATCCTGTCACCAGGTCATTACGGCTACGTGGAATTATTGTTACTATCTACTTGCTGTCCAAGGCTGTGTGTATTACTTGTAAATATTCAGAATTAAAATGTTTGAGGTGTTGATTCTTGTGGCAGAGATGTTATTATCCATGCTACTTAAATATGTAAATATAACGCTAGCTATTTACAATTGGGTTGTTATTTACTGTTTAAAGAAATTAAACCTATAAGATTTTTCTTTAGATAACGAAATTAACTTCTCAGATCGAGATGTAAAACAAGTGCAGTTACTGGTATATCAAAAACACTAAACAAATAAATCAGTTCACTAACAGTGTTACTATTAAATAAGGTATTAAACCAAGAAAATGTATCTGTTAATCATATTAATGCAATAAGCTATAAATTAAGAGCACTAATAAGAACACTGCACTTCGCAGTCAAGAGACTGCGCAAACATGTATCAAGGCGCAACAACAGTTCCCGAGGGTTGCCGCTTCGAGTCCGGCCTGGGTTAAGGGTGATTGTAATATCATTTTGTGTTTGATGAACGCGTGTCTTATGAGTCAATATCATAAAATAAACATAAGAGCACAGAAATGCAAAACTTTGGCATAATGGCCGGAAACGCCAAAGGCCAAATACTGTTTTTTCCAATCGGTATACTCTTAATTTATGCTACTACTTGGGTTATTAGATAACACGCTTTTTTTTTTTTTTTTTTTTTTTTTTTTTTTTTTTTTTTTTTTTTAAAAATTCAAATCAAAGCCCAGAAATCCTCTACATGTTTCTTTATTTTTTTTAACATAGCGCTAATTTCAGAAATCATCCTCCTTTGAAAAGATGTTTTTTTGTTTTTGTTTGCCTTCGTGCTTTGAAACTCGTTTCCGCCCTCCCTGGAATACTTATTTCTTTCTCTTTTAACTCTATTTTTAACCTCATCGGGTAATATCATCTCTAATTTCCTACGTCTACAGTGTTATTCTTTCTGTAATTTTCCCTACCACTATCCTCTTATTGCATACTAAGAAACAATCTCCAAAAAACGAACCATCAGTAAAATATTCAATATACTTTCTTTCAATATACGATCTATCATTCTATCCTTAATTTTTGAAAATTTTATATAAATTACATCCACTTACAATGAGTTCTTAATGTGTATGTGTTTTTTTTGGGTGTGTGTAGAGAGGTAAGGCTTGTCGGCATCGAAGTATTTTAAGTCAGAAGCGGACTTGTCCAAGGATCTAAGGAACCATTACGAGACTCACCTGGAGTGTTTATGGAAAAACATGGAAAACGGAAATCTAAATGGGAGGCTGGCGATCGAACAAGAGTCAGCTAATTAGATACACAAATAAATAACAAAAGATTAATTATGAATATAAGGTGGGGAAAATTGCTTGATGAATACTTGAAATGTAAATATCTTGGCATTACATTTGATAACAAGCTTAACTGAGCAGGACACATTGGACAGGTGGTAGGAAAAGGTTTCAAAATTCTGCACTTGTTGGAGAGAGTGATGAGGGGATGCACGAGAGAAGTAAAGGAATTGGGTTACAAAACTTTGGTCAGACCATTGCTCGAATATGGTAGTGTAGTATGGGACCCTCATTTTACGTATCAAATACAGGAGTTGGAGAGGGTGCAAAGAAGGGCTGCTAGATTTGTTTCTGGAAATTATCGCAGAATGCAATCAGTGACGGATATGATAAAGGAGCTGGAATGGGATTCATTGCAAGACAGGAGGAGGATGAGGAGGGTCATGGGAGTGTACAGGGCATATACTGGTGATGAGGCATGGAAAGATATTGCAATAGGTATGAAAAGTAGTGCATGGAAGGGAAAAGATGACCATGACCACAAGCTGGCACTCGATTTCAGGCACAAGGGTGTGGGAAGACTTTCTTTTTCAGGTAAAGGTGTCAATGATTGGAATGAGTTATCAAGGGAAATGATGAATAACTTACCGAAAACGTTAAAAGAATTTAAAGTTGAAATTTGTAGAGGGCAAATGTAGGTGTGTGCAGGATAGGGGGAAGTTGGGTGTGTAGGGAAATTGCCACCGGAGCTTGTGCTCCATTGCAATTAAATTAAATTTTTAAAAAAAGAACACGCCCGAATTTAGTTTCACACATTATCGTTCTGCTTAGTTCTCAATATCCTAAATTCAACCTTCAACACAATTATCACACTTGTTTCCGACCTCCTGATGAAAATACTGCACCTCATATCACCGACTGATAGCAAAGTTTATTGTTCTGAAGACTCCTCTGTCTGACATTCCTTGGATTCTTCCACCTGTTGTAATTTACGTCACTAATAACAAAACGGTATTACTTACTATGTTTTCTGCGCCACGCTCGATGTTTTTCTGCATACCGAGCGTGGTGGGTGAATGGTTCGCATTCGGGAGGACGCCGATTCGAATGTCTGTCCGGGCATCCAGATTTGGGTTTTCCATCGTTTCCCCAAATCACTTCAGGCGAATGCCGGGATGCTTTCTTCAAAAGGCCATGGCAAAATTTCATCCTGTTTCTTGTTCCCAGTTCCACCTCTAATGACCTCGACGTCGACGAGGCGTAAAGCCATAAGTAAAAAAAAGAAAACAGGTTTTCTGCATTTTTCCTATCTCTTGTCATTTTTCTCATTTGCACTGCACCTTATGGGATTTATTTTTCAATGGTGTAAATCTATATAGTTCAAAATCTACTTTAAATACTTTCCTTACAGCAAATCTGTTCATCTTCCCTGTCATCTGCTAAAGAGTACCTTTGTTAAATGATGGCATGCTGTCTCCATCTCGTTAAAATGTTAATCGAAAACTCAATATTTCTTTCTGTTCCTTAATTGCTAAATACAAGCAATGGTATTGCCTCATATGACTTCAAACTGGCACATATGTCACATGATCTAAATACGCATAGAAACTACTTTAATATTATCCAGATCATTAATGATGCTTCAATCTCGGCATTGTCACCTTACTTCTTCAAATTTTAAATTATTTTATTCGATTTAACGATATTAAAATCTCTTAAAAACCCACAAAAACCATAAGCGTTCGTTCATTTCTATGAGATCCTTCCAGATGACACCAATAGAACACCAGCATAGTTCCTGTTTACAAAAATCAAGTAAGATTCATAAGTTATATTTTATACCTTCTTTTGACTGTTTATAAACTTTTCCTCAGTTCAACTACAAATAAAAATCTAAGTAATACAGTGTCTTAATCATAGTTTTCTATTTACTTCGAATTAACATGGAATCCTTAGTTATGGAGTGAAAGATTCAGAGTATATCCAGAGAGTGTGTACTTTGCCTGACCAAAGAGTGAAGTGCCTACGAGAGGAGAAGGAAATGAAATTTCATAGTGTTGTTGATTCAGTGATTACAAAATTGAGTCAAATTTACAATATAAGCCCATTTATCAGTTAGACATTGCGCCCACTATGGCCAGGCACTAATTCAGTTGAGAAGGTTTTAATTTTTTAGTTTGCTGTCATCAGTCTATCGTCTGGTTTGATGCAATCCTCCATCCCTTTCTGTCTTGTGCTTACCTCTTCATCTCAACATACCCCTAACAACCCACGTCCTCAATCATCCGCTTCATATATTCTAATCTCTGTCTTCCTCTGCAGATCTTACCTTGGACTGTTCTCTCCACTGACAAATTAACCAATCCTGTATGTTGATATCGCCTTCCTTTTATTTAACGCTGTTGTTCAGTCATCCCCATTATACAGTTTCTCAGTGTATTACTTCCATCGGTTAGCTCTATCTTTTGAACTTAAGAGAGGTTTCCCATCGGAAACTTTAAAGATAATACATCTTTTGTTGATTTCTCCAAAATTTTGTTTGATTTTCCAATATGTCACATCCACTTTACCTACGACCGTTTCCTTTTTTACTTCTCACTTTTCTTGCAGCCATTTTTGTTTTGCTTTTTTGCATTTCCTGTTTATTTGCTTTCTAAATTGTCTGTATTGCTCTCTTCCTGCTACAGTCTAAGCATTTTTGTGACTTCTCCTCAGATCCATCAGCTCCAAAATTTCTTCTGTGATCCAAGGTTTTCGGGTGGTTTCTTTACCAGCTTTCATTATTTCTCTCCTCAATGCATTCCATTTGTCTTCAGCTGAGCTCCTCCTTTTAGAGTTACTCCTTAGACCCACGTCTACCATTTCTACACATTTTTCTCTCGTGTCATATTGTTTCAGCTTATTCAGTTCCAGTTTGTTCTGCTTGTATTGCTTCTTTATTCGCCTGAATTTCAGCCTGCACTTCATAACTATCAGATTTTGGCCAGAGACTATGTCTACTCCTGGGCATGCTTTACAATTTGAAAATTGTCTCCTGAATCTCTGTTTAACCGTGATATAGTCTAGCTGATACCTGTATCCCCTAGGCGTGATTCTTAAATAGTGTGATCCCCATGACTGGTTTATATCTTTCACAAAATTCATTCATTTCTTTCAGCAAGACCAAAACCTATTACAGTATTCCCATTTTTTCCTTCTCCCAATACCGCATTCAAATAACTGATTATTAGATTATCATACCCCTTCACATATTCATTCAATTTAATCATATATTTCCTCTACGCTTTATCATCGTCCTGTGACGTTAGCATACACGCTTGTACTGACGTGGTTGGAGAAGGCTTAGTTTCTATCCTCATAAAAATAATCCTGTTACTAAACTGTTAACAATAACTCATCCGTCTCCCGTCTTTCTTGTTCATAATAAACCCAACGCCAGCAACTCCGCTGACCGCTTGTATGCTAACTATACTGTGTTTCCCAGACCAGAAACCCTGTGGGTAGTTCTCACTGATCCCAATGACATCTCACTTAAGTCGTTCCATAATATTTTTAAGTTCTCTAATCTATCGCTGTTCAGACTTCTAACAATCTACGCTCCGACTTGTAGAATCCTTCCTGAGCATTCCCCACTCGGAGATACAGTTGGAGGATAAGCTTATTCTTGATATACTGGATACTGACAGTGGGACGGAGGTCACGTTCGAGGTGGTCCCATACATGTTCTATCGGGAACAGATCTGGGAATCCTGTTGGCCACGGGAGTCCCTTAATATCACGCAGACAATTCATAAAGACACGTGGCGTGTGTGGACGAATAATGTCCCATTGAAAAATGGCACCATCACACTGTCGCATAAGAGGTAGGTCATGAGGATGCAGCATGTACGTGACGTACGGCTGTGGCGTTAAAGTTCCCTCAACCACTACCGATTGCGACGGCAGCGTGTTAGTCCCATCGGAAAGGCTGGTTGCAGCAGCAGGCTGGAAATCTGCCACTCGGTTGTATGCTTCTTATCACGTACCAAGACAACTTCAGACATACTTGGGAGGGTTCAGGAGAAATACGGTCTGAGGACAATTTCCGCCGAGTGAAGCAAGCAATGTTGAAAGTAGAAGATCTGAATTCGGAGTTACAGTTTGGTCCCAAGAATTATTTTGAGGTTACATCATACACTAATCAGCCAGAACATTACGACTACTTAACTATTATCGATATAAACCCGTCCAGGCGATAGCGGCGTCACCTGACGATGAATGACTGCTAGTCAGACACACGCACGGTGCATGTAGTATCAGTGAGCGTGCTGTCTTTGTTTAGAATGGAGAAGGCGCGCGATCAGTCTGCGGTTGACCGATGGCAGATTGTGACAGGTAGGAGGCTCGGCACGAGCATTTCTGAAACTGCAGGACTTGTCGGGTGTTCGAGGAGTGGTCTTCAACAAGTGGCGAAACCACGTCCATATGTCAAGGGGTTGGGCGGCCGCCTCTCATTACAGATGTTGGACGTCGTAGGCTGGCAGACTGGTAAAACAGGACAGGCGGCGAACTTGGCGGAACTAACTTGGACAGAGTACAAGTGTTTCTGAACACACAGTGCGCCCAACACTCCTAACAATAGTGCTCCGCAGCCGACGACCCACGCATGTGCGAATAATAACACTAGGGATGTAACGGATCTCAGTATCCGCATTCGCAAGTGCGGAAATTACGCGTGAAATCCCACATCCGCTTTCGCATCCGCAATATTTATTGCGGATGTATAGCGGATATTTTGTTTACATAGCAATATATATTATTCTTTTCTCTTTATACGAGATTCTGCCCATCGTCTCTTAGTTAACAACAATGTGTTTGTTTTTTCTGACGATCTTGCAATAAAAATAACAATGAAGTAAATTTTGTTATTACCTAAGCGACGAATTTACAAGTCTAAACTTGTATGTAAAGTAAAGCGCCGTATTCACGGTCCAACTTACAGGACATCCCTGTAGAACTACAATAGTATGCGCTCACCCATTCACACTAGTAAAAGGAGTCCAACAAAATGGTCCAAGCAATCCTTTCCACTCGTACTTTATCGCGGCACACCATGTGTCCTTATCGCAGGATTTTTCCTCCAACCATCATCTAACACCATACCTTGTTGGACAGCAAGGATTCTTTTGGTTGTTTGGGAGTCCCAACATCCAACACGTCCTGCATGTAGTTCTCTAACCCTTACAAGCCCCATCAAGGTTCTTTATCGAAAATCGGATGAACGTAGGTCCTACAAGTTGTACTGTGAATGGGCCGCTAGAGCGGTGTAAAGGCAGGTGGCGGGCACGGAGATGTGTGGTGGCGCTGCATTGTGCTTGACGCTTGAATTAGTCGAGCCGCGAACTCCGCAAAGTTCACATGACAAAGATTGTCTTTCTTGACGCGTGCGTCGTTATGTAAATAATTTAATTCACTTGCGAAATCATCCCATGTTTTTTGTTGTTGAAAGATGAGGCAAAAAAATAAATCAATGTGGCAGTATTATATGGAAGTAGATGTTGCTTCAGAAAAATGTAGAATTTGACATAAAAATATTCTTATTTTAATTTCAAGTTTTTTTGGGTAAACTATTAAAATGTAAATAATTATAAAATTATTTTTGCACTTCCGCATCCACAAAACATCCGCATCCACGGATGTCAAGCATTGAACATCCTCATCAGCAACCGTACCCACAAAGATGACTTCCGTTACAATCCTAGTTAACACCATGACATCGGCAACTATTAATGAAATGGGCTCGTGACCATTGTCACTGGACGTTGGTGCAGTGGCAGAGCGTTACATGGTCTGATGAATCCCGATACCCATTTCATCATGCCGGTGGGAGGGTACGAATACGCCGTTTTCCAGGGGAACAGCTTCTTGACACCTGTACTGCGGGAAGAAAGCCAGGCTGGCGACGGCTCAGTTATGCCCTGGGCATCCGTGGATCCAGTGGAGTTCGTGCAAGGCACTGTGATAGCCAATAAGTATCGTACATTGATTGCAGACCACATACACCCCTTCAGGACGACCATGTTTCCCAATGGCAATGTCATTTTTAACAAGATAATGCGCCATTTCACAAGGCCAGAAGTGTGATGGAGTGGTTCGAAGAACCCAGTGGCGAGTTGCAATTGATGTGCTGACCCCCCAACTTGCCAGATCTGAACCCGATCGAACACATCTGGAATGTGATTGAACTTGGCGTCAGAGCTCATCGCCCCCTCCCCGGAATTTGCTTGTATGTGGTGTCAACACTCTTCAGCGACCTTCCAAGGCCTCATTGTTTCCATGCCAAGACGCTTCGCCGCTGTTATCCGTGTCAAAGGCGGACATACGGGCTATTAGGTAGGTGGTCATAATGTTCTGGCTGATCATTGTATGGGGCTTTGCTACAACATTTGTAAAGCGGACGAAACAGCAGTTACCCTGTACTCATCTCAGTTTTCATCGTGGACAATAAACAATCCGCGCGGCAAAGAAGTCCATAGTTTATATTTTCGTGTGTCCAGTGAGAATCCCTCAATCTTCTCGTTGGTATGGTTATATCAAAGTTATTTTGTATCTTCGCGGAGAAATGCTGATGTAGTTGAATTGCCCTTTAAACGTTTGTTCAGTTGTGGCAATAAATAGTTCGCGGAAACAACTTATGTGTCATAAGCGTAATTCAAAATTCTGAATTTAGCTAAATATTCTCTTTAATGGAGTAGTGGTTTAGTGAAGAGTAGAAATGTAATATATATATAAAAATAGACGTGTGTCTTCTATATTTCACTTTTCAGCCACCACTACCTAGCCCAAATCACTGGTCTTTGTGTGTGGAAGTAGCATGGAGTTTCCTGTCGTGCACAACGTTGGCCGAATGTCGATAGCTGTGGGGATGTTGGAGATATGATGGTTAAAAGTGGTCGATGCATATTTCGACCAAAGACATGAGTCTCCGTATATGTCAATCTGCTGCCACAACTACATAGCATAGATCAATGGTGTTTGTGTGTGGTAGTGGTATCGTGTACTATGGTGGTTAGATGTCAGTAGCTATGGGGGTGTGGGAGATATGGTGGTTTAGGTAAAGCTTTTGATAATGTTGGGGGAGGGGGAAAGATGTTCAAAATTTTAGTCACGTCTAAAATGTCGAAATAGAACACTTTATAAACTGTATAAGAATCAAATGGCTATAATAAAATTAGAGAATCATGAGAGATATGCATCAGTTAAAAAGAGTGCGAGACAAGAGCGTAGTCTGTCTCCATTAATATTCAATTTGTATCTAGAGGAAGCAATAAAGGAAGTAAAAAAAAAAAAAAACTTTGAACGTGGCATAAGTGTTCACGAAAAAAATAAATCAGTATGGGTACGATTTGCTGATGACATTGACCTGTTAGGAGAACAGACTGAGGATATTGAGAAGTTACTGGATGTCATGAATAAAATACTGAATGAAGATTTTGGACTAAATAAAAACCAAATCAAGTCAAAAATGATGAAATGTACAAGAAATGATAGCAGTAATAGTAGATTAAATATAAAAATAGGATCGGATGCGATAGAAGAAGTAAATGAGTTCTGTTACTTAGGAATTAAAATTACTACTGATGGCCGAAGCAGGAACGATGTTAAAAGCAGAATAGACTAACGAAAAGAGCTTTCATGAAAAAAAAGTAAAAAAATTGGTCTAAGACTCAAAAAGAAATTTTTAAAAATCTATGTATAGAGTACAGCACTTCATGGTAACGGAGCATGGACTTTAGGAATACCAGTGAGAAAGAAATTTGAAGCGTTTG
>JARYHS010013630.1:67623108-67855984 GCA_031002005.1 Vandiemenella viatica | reverse complement strand
TCCATAACTTTACACCTAAAATAACCAAAATCATGAACTGTATTACATATGAGAGCTACCTACAGTTACACTTAAAACACACACACAGAAACAGAGAAGTTACCTGCATGATATAAGACTGGTCTGACATTAATGAGAATGAGTTCAGACGACCACGGGAGAGGAATGTCTGAAGCAGTATATTTACTTTACCATAGACATTTTCACTGCCCCCTGCCACTGGAAGTTCACAATTCATATCTACGAGTTGGTCAAGTTCCTCCAGCTCATCATCTCGGACCTGAACACAAGCAAAATATTGTATCGAGTTTTAAAATTGAAAGGGCATCTTTTCTACTAAATAAACATGAAAGAATGTTAAGTCTCATTTAGCAAATTAAGAAAACTTATTTTTACATCTAACACCAATGATGACAATTCTACTATCAGTCTGAGAAAAATTTATAGAAGTAACATCAGTAATTCAGATAACATCCAGTATTTTGAAAGTCTCCTAAATTCTTCATTCCTAGGATGGCATTTACTGTATTAAGAGATTACCAACCTCTCACTTTTTAACATTTCAATAAAACAACAAATCTTTAATTCAAGTATAAAAGTTTTCTGAAAACAGAAGTTCAAAGGAGACCATATTACGTTCATTATTATTATGATCTGCAATTTAAAAGAAAACAAAGATTCTCTCAAAATAGTCATGGTTTTTCTGTGATGAAACACAACTACCACAAAAACTCAACTTCAGATGAAGGTGCAAAAAAACTAAACTTAATTCAGAATATTGAGTCTTGCCTGCATTAACATTCAGTAATAACTCAATGTCCCTTCACCACTAATACTTTACAGTATAAAGCATAGGTAAAAATTCAGATCTCTAATCATAATAAGTAAACAACTAATCAACAGAATTATTGCACTTGCTCCTTTCAATTTGCTCAGTCCCAACAATGAAGTTGGTGATAAATATTCCTTAGGTATCATTGCAAGTCAGCATGTGTCATTATAGTGATTAAACCCCTTTAAATGTGGCAGTTAGTGTATTTGATGTATGTCCCCATCTCTTGTATTTTGGATAGATGATCATTAGATAATTTTGCTGCTTTGTAGGAGATCTAACAACATAACTATCCATGGGAGGGTAGAATTCGGTTAATTAATATTGGTCGGTGGAGTGTATTAGTCGAAATGACAACACCACTTCAACTTATTTAGAGGTTACTTAATACAATATTGGTTGAAAGAATCAGATCACGTCAATTTTAATGCGTGTAATACCAATCAATATCTTTCAGCCATTTGGACTTCTTAGGATTTTGTTTGCTAAAGACGCTCCCAAACGTGGCTTTCTTCTATGGAGCATGGTGGTCCATGAATTTACTGGAGCATGACTGAAATGTGGACAGGTTTCTAAAATGAAAGAATAAATTTATAGAAAGTAAATATGCTGAGCATAATCAAAGGTTTTAGTTAGGAGAAAAAGATTACACAATTACAACTTGTGAAAGAGTGGAGGCTAATTCTGGAGCCAATTATAGGGGGAACATTAAAGCTGGAAGTTTTATTTTTACAACACTAGACTGCTGGAAGGTATCTCTTGACAACAAGCTACATCATTATAGCAGAACTTCAGTGGTTCCATCCTCTAAGAGACAGCTAGGGCCATCTTGGTATTCAGGAGGTCAACTCTTGATGGCTTGTGTAGCTCACTGTGTTGCATGGACTCTACCTTTGGAGTGAAATCAACAATAAGAAAACTTGATACACAGATTATAAATGTACTGATACAGTCACACTGCTGGTACTTACACTAACTTTAACACTATGCAATCCGAGTATACAAAGTGTTGGTCACCATCAGTAACTTTTCACTGAACTGAATGGGGACAGAAGCTAATGTATTTTAGTATGTATTCAGGGGGTTGTAAAGGACAAGGGTTATTTTTTTAAATAAGGTATGTCTGTGAATGAGAGTGAGAATGACATGATGCTGCAGTGTGTATGTGCATCTGCTCCCAGCATTCTTTGCGTGCGGTTTAAGGCCATTTCCAGCCATATTGTTGTCTGTGCACTAGAGTTGTAGTAGTTTATTTGATTCTTAAGCGCAAGAATCTTGTCAGCAGTGTAAATGACAGATTTATGAAATGTATGGTGGTAATTTATGAGAGATATCAAAGTTCGAAAGGGGTAGAAAATATTCAAGGACAGTTGGGTAATGTGTATGATGTACCACACCCAGGTCGACCTTCTCGATTTCTAAAGACTTGGTTTGTGTCAACAAAATTTGAGAGGACTGCCGATTCATGATTTCACAGTTACTAACTGATTTCACACAGGTTTTCCAGGTCATTTTTGTACATCATTCTTTCAGAAAAACTGAATTATCAAAAACTGTTATGTCCATGGGTTCCATGGGTGCTTTTTGATGATCACAAAAAAGTGAACTCTACTTATCGCATGACATATCTTATGAACTGAGTATACATATAAAGAATTCAATCCTTTTGTTTTCAACAGTTTTCCATTTATTATACACAACTTGTATTCCTCTAGGAACTACATCAGACTTCTGTAGTATTCGAAGATGCAAGGTTCTTCAGCAATGAAATGATTTAAAAGCAACCAATCTGTCTCTATGTCACAAGCCTCTAGTTATCTATTGATTTCTGATCTCCATAGCAACCTACATTTCTTTTCATTAAGAATAAATATATTGATTTTTATCTACTCTCAGGGAACAAAAATATGATTTTCTTATGAAATGTTTCTGTTCTGTCACATACTTGATTGTTTTTACTTTCAGGAAGGAGATGAGACTTGGATGTCTCACATGACTTCTGGATCCAGGCCACAGTCAATGGAATGGTGACAAATCTTTGACCACCAAAATAAAAGACAATCTCAGCTCGAAAGATCCTTTGGGACAGAATTTTATGGCAAGAGGTATAATTATTAATTCTGATGCATATTGTGTGAGCTTAAGAAAACTCCACATACCATATAAACCAAGCAGTCTGGTGTGATATTTTTTTTTTTTTTTTAAATTTATAAACGTTTTCGGGAAACAAACCGAGTAATATTGTGCATCAATAATAATATTACTCTGTTTGTTTCCCGAGAAACGTTTATAATACACAACGCAGAGAAAAATTGCATTCATTTATAGTCTGGTGTGACGTTGCTCCATAGCAATGTAGGACCACATGTTTCTGTATATACCAGGTCTTTTGGATGGAAACAACTTGATCATCCACCTTATTGCACAGACCTTACAACAAGTGATTTTCATTTGTTTCAGTACTTAAAGTTCCTTGGTGGTCAAAAGCAATGAAGAAGTAACAATTGCAGTCATGCATTGGACTTCTTAACAGGTGACAGATTTCTTTGACGCTGAAATTCAAAAATATGTTCAAAGGTATCACAAATGTTTGAAAAATAAGGTGTTAAAAAGCTGATGAAATTATATAGACCAGTGGTTCCCAACAAAATTTTCTCGAGGACCCCCTCATCGAGCATGGTTGGTACTTTGTCATATCACAGTATCAAATACCTAAAAAAACCCAATCAAGAGTCTTTTTATACGTTTTCTATATTTGGTACTTATAAACAACATTGACATATTCATTATTGAACAAATATTGAGCTTAAAACTTTTTCAATTTAGCCATCATTGTTATTGTTAAATTTTTATTATTGCTCAAAATCTTTGTCTTCAAATCTGGGTGTTTAGTATAAAACTCCTTAAAAAATAAAAATTGAGTATGAACTGAAAATGACAGGAAAAAATTAAAACTGAGTGTATTGGTCTTTCAAGTGTACTACACTTGAGATTGCATATGTGTGAAAAATAAGAAAACACTAATTTCATACAAGGTATTATTTATTTGAAAGTACTCCATCAGTATACAGTTAGTTTTAATTTCAATTCTTAATAAGATGAGTTCAATCTGACCTTTGAGTTCATTATTTCTGAAATATTAGGTTCCAAACTTGAAACTTTCAATCTGAAATCCGACCGTATGTCGAGTCGATTCCTATATTTGTTTTTCATGAAACACATGGAAGAAAATGCTTGCTCACACCGATATGTGGTTGCAAATGGAAGAATCTTTTTCATTGCCTTATCTCCAAGTTTCTTGTAGTCCTTGCGTGCTGATGCCCAGAAGTCTGTAATTTTATCACAGATGAAAATGTTTTTCATCGTACCACAGCTGGACAGATCCACAAGTTGATCTTGTTGATTCTTGTTGTAATACAGAATATTGAATACTGAACACGGTCTGTGAAAGCACTGGCAATAAATTAACAATGGCCGATTGTCGTCTGAAATACGAATTTCTGTGTAAAGTGACTGTCAGTTGTCAGCTGCAAAGAGGCAGCGCGCGCAGTCTAACGGCATACAGCAGAACTATTTTCTGCTAGACGCAGAAGTTAGCCGTTCGCTAAAGCTCTGCTCATGCAGGAAACGGCCAAAACAAAAAATTTGTTATCATACGAAATATATTTAATATATTTTTTATTCTAATAGCATTTTGCGGACGCCTCTGGCATAGCTCGCGGACCCCTGGGGGTCCGCGGACCACCTGTTGGGAACCACTGATATAGACCATGGAAATAAATATATTTTAATGATGTTTAAAGAATTTCTGCTTATTCAAAAATTGACCTTATTTACAAAATAACCATTGTATCTTCTTATCCTCTTGACATTGAGGCTTTAAATGCCACCTGTTTGGAGATTGAACCAGTATTGGGACTAGATTATAAGGGGAAACAGAAAATACTGCCAATATCATCTAACTAATGATGAAAACATCAAGTAGACTGTACAAAACAAAGCACTGTCAGTACTTATAAAACAACAGCACATACTGCATTTTTTTTTTTAATGTAGACAACAGCAGATTTAAAAGACTGCTGTAACTGTACCTTAAGCTGGTCAAACTCCTGAGACTTGGAGATCATTGACAGCACATCAGCTTCATTCATAACAGGTGACATGAGTTCATTGAATATCTCTACTGTGTCATATTTGATATAGAAATGACTAGCAGTCCGCCCCAGATCTGTAAAAATTATTAGACAAAATAAATAAATACAAGAATAAAATCCAAGAGGGATAGTGAGAAGGTAAATCTATTTTTGCTGTGTTGATAAACAATACAATATGAATTTCAACAACATCAGCAGAAATTAGAATTTTTAATCATATTAAAGCCATAACTGTTTGAAGATACAATACAGCAGAGACAGAATATAATGATAAAAAAAAAATTATATTATTGCTATCCTTAAGCCGACACTGCCAGAACACACAAACCTGTGGCACTAAGAGACCCAGTGCGATGATCATAGCGTATCATATGGGCCTTGTCAAGTGCATTGGCTGCATCAGTGATCAACTTCAGTCGCCAGCTTTCTAATGTTGGATCATCCTATTTTTTAATAGTCATATCATTAATGATTGGTCTGACACCCAGTGAAACTCACACAACAAATTCAAAGATAACCATAACACACTTCCTACAAGTATTTCATTTTTAAAATTAATTAAAATTAAGTTCAAAGGTACTTTGCCTTTTCTGCTTTCTATCACAAAGTATATGTAAATATAAGCGTTGGTGAACTCACAACTACATCCTGATAATTAATCCCATACACCTGAGGGTTGAGTCTCATACGGACATATAAGTAAGTGTAACTTAGCCACTGTACTGCCTCAGCAACATTTGAAATCGTTCCAAGAACGATCTGAAAAGAAAAGTGGAAATTAAATATGAAGAAAATTTCGAATAATTTAAATTTTAGGAATACTTAGTAACGAAAAACTCTGAAAAATTATTACACATTTTGTACAAAACAATCACCATGACAAACTGAAATCATATATATTATTTCCATAAGGTATTTTTTGTCACAAGCCTATATCTTCCTTCATACTTAACCGAAATCAATGAATAAGGTGTCATTTTAAAGCTTATGGTCTCCACTTTGGTTAAATCGTATTTTAAGCAAGAAAGTTTTCGGAATTCGACCCTTAAAGGGCAAAAATGTAATTTTTTCTAAAATGCTGTTTTCTGTGTTACGAGTCAGTTATCTCCCTGGATACCTATCTGAAACCATTTTATGAAGTATCGTTTTAAAGATTAAGATCTCCGCTTTAGTGCCGTCATATATTAAGCCAGAAAGTTTTCGGAATTCGACCCTTAAAGGGCAAAAGTATCAATATTTTTGCAATGCGTTTTTGTGTCACGAGCGATTTATCTCTCTTAATATCTAACCGATATAGATAAATGAGGTATCATATTAAAGAATAAGGTCTCCGCCATGGTAACATTATATTTTAAGAAAGGAATTTTTCGTAATTCGACCCTTATAGGGCAAAAATGTCACTTTTTCTAAAATGCGTTATTTGTATCTCGAGCCATTTATCTCCCTGGATATCTAACCAAAATCGATAAACGAGGTAGGATTATGAGGAGTAATGTCTCAGCTTTGTGACATCATATTTTAAGAGAGAATGTGTTTGGAATTCAACCCTTAAAGGGAAAGAGCATAAATTTTTCTATAACGCATTTTTGTGTCACGAGCGATTTATCTCCCTTAATATGTAACCGATATAGATAAATGAGGTATCATATTAAAGAATAAGGTCTCCGCCATGGTAACATTATATTTTAAAAAAGGAATTTTTTGTAATTCGACCCTTATAGGGCAAAAATGTCACTTTTTGTAAAATCCGTTTTTTGAATCTCGAGCCATTTATCTCCATGGATATCTAACCAAAATCGATAAATCAGGTAGGATTATGAGGAGTAATGTCTCAGTTTTGTGACATTATATTTTAAGAAAGAATGTTTTTTGAATTCAACCCTTAAAGGAAAAAAGTATAAATTTTTCTATTACCGATTTTTGTGTCACGAGCGATTTATCTCCCTTGATATCTAACCGATATAGATAAATGACGTATCATATTAAAGAATAATGTCTCCGCCGTGGTAACATTATATTTTAAGAAAGGAATTTTTCGTAATTCGACCCACAAAAGACAAAAAAGTCAATTTTTCTAAAATGCATTTTTTGTGTCTCGAGCCACTTATCTCCCTTGATATCTATCCAAAATCGATAAATCAAGTACGATTGTGAGGAATAATGTCTCAGCTTTGCTGACATCATATTTTAAGAAGAAGTGTTTGGAATTCTACTATTAAAGGGAAAAGGTATAAATTATTCTACAACGTATTTTTGTGTCACGAGCCTTATATTTCCCTTGATATCTAATCGATATAGATAAATGACATATCGTATTAAAGACTAAGGTTTCCACCGTGGTAACATTATATTCTAAGAAAGGAATTTTTCGTAATTCGACCCATAAAGCGCAAAAATGTCAATATTTCCAAAATACGTTTTTTGTGTTTCGAGCCATTTATCTCCCTGGATTTCTAGCCAAAATCGATAAATGAAGTAGGAGTAATGACTGAACTTGGTGACATTATATTCAACCTCACTATTCATCGCATTTTATTCGCGAAATTTTCGCACGGGTCATCTAGTATGTAAAAAAACCTCAAGGAGACTCTAGGATAAAGGTGACGCCGATATCTGGTGATGGATTATTATGTAACTCGATATGACAAATAAAAAATGAAGAATAAATTTTTTTGATATTCTGCTTAGTTTTCGAGATATTCTGTCCCAAATGTGAAATGGGTTTTGGTTGAAATTCAGAAGAAAAAATTGGTTAAAGTCAAATTTTATGATGGATTCTTATTTAAAAAGACGAGACAAATGAAAAATAAAGAATAAAATTTTTCGATATCTCACCTAGTTCTAGAGTTATACTGTATCAAAAGTGAGTTTTCTTGAGTTGAAATGGAGAAGAAAAATTTCGCAAAAGTCAAATTTAATGATCGATTCTTATGTAACACGACGAGACAAATCGAAAATAAAGAATAAAATTTTTCGATATCTTGCTTAGTTTTCGGGATATACTGGGAACATCGCAATGTTTGGAAGCGCAATACCGCTGCTGCCGCCATGCGGGAGAGTTTAGAGCCTGCTTCACCGATTTAACGTCACTTCTCCTCCATATATTTCCTTCCTCCATGGGCTTGCGCTGCAAACTATCCAGGCACTGTCTTTTGTGAAGCCACCGTGGACATTTCACGTGCGCGAATAGCCGCAACTTTCACTGTGATCCGACACACTGTATACTAGAAACCTAAACGATAAATGATTTGGTGGATATGGAAATTGTATTTTAATTGAATACAGTATGGTGAGAAACTCACGGAAGACATTAGATATGAAGCCATTGAGAATACAATAAACAAATTTTACGAGATTAACAATCGTAGGTTTTCTAAAATAATTAAAGAGCCAGTGCACTCAATTTCGGGAGGCATTTCAGTTACTGATAAATGCTGTGACTTCAAGATTTCTAGTAATTGAAGACTCGTGTACTAGCCTGCATTACCTTTTTCGAGTTTCAAAACAATCATTTATTTGACCAGTTTCAGATGTTTCTGACGCACTATGCGTAGCTCTGAAAGAATGGTCAAAGATAAGGTAATAGCACCCGTTTAATATTAATTTTTTTTATTGCTATTCAATTTTCTGTTGCCATTCTTAACGAGAACTTACTCCTTACTTAGGTAAAAGGTATTATGTTGATTCTGTCATTTGGCGATTTTATAGATTCGTTAATTGGAGTTTCAAGTGACGGTTGTAGTAGTGATGGAGGTGATACCATCTGAGTCTGATTAGGCTGCACAATTGCTATTACACAAAAAATTTTTGCACCGTACAATTGTATTAAAAGGCGGCCGTTTTTGTTATCCATGGCAACAAACTGTCTCTGTGCCGCGCGAGCCAACTCGAACAAAGACATCCCGTCTTAACTACGATTAAATACCGATAGACTGCAGGCCGACCCGACCAGCACACAGCGCATCCGATCGTTTATACTGTGATATAACCAGAGAGCGCGCTAATAATCTGTTCATAATAGTAATTAATTTCTATTTTCCATAAGACTAACGATGGCTTTTAATATAGTACTAGCTGGTACCCACGATTTCGTTCGTGATTGTAAAGAATTCATATTGACAACTATTGACATCTAACCACCCTAGTGCACGATGGGAGACTCGATACTACACTCCTGGAAATTGAAATAAGAACACCGTGAATTCATTGTCCCAGGAATGGGAAACTTTATATACACATTCCTGGGGTCAGATACAACACATGATCACACAGACAGAACCATAGGCACATAGACACAGGCAACAGAGCATGCACAATGTCGGCACTAGTACCGTGTATATCCTCCTTTCGCAGCAATGCAGGCTGCAATTCTCCCATGGAGACGATCGTAGAGGTGCTGGATGTAGTCCTGTGGAACGGCATGCCAAGCCATTTCCACCTGGCGCCTCAGCTGGACCAGCGTTCGTGCTGGACGTGCAGACCGCGTGAGACGACGTTTCATCCAGTCCCAAACATGCTCAATGGGGGACAGATCCGGAGATCTCGCTAGCCAGGGTAGTTGACTTACACATTCTATAGGACGTTGGGTGGCACGGGATACATGTGGACGTGCATTGTCCTGTTGGAACAGCATGTTCCCTTGCCGGTCTAAGAATGGTAGAACGATGGGTTCGATGACGGTTTGAATGTGCCGTGCACTGTTCAGTATCCCCTCGACGATCACCAGAGGTGTACGGCCAGTGTAGGAGATCGCTCCCCACACCATGATGCCGGGTGTTGGCCCTGTATGCCTCGGTCGTATGCAGTCCTGATTGAAGCGCTCACCTGCACGGCGCCAAACACGCATACGACCATCATTGGCACCAAGGCAGAAGCGACTCTCATCACTGAAGACGACACGTCTCCATTCGTCCCTCCATACACGCCTGTCGCGACACCACTGGAGGCGGGCTGCACGATGTTGGGGTGTGAGCGGAAGACGACCTAACGGTGCACGGGACCGTAGCCCAGCTTCATGGAGACGGTTGCGAATGGTCTTCTCTGATACCCCAGGAGCAACAGTGTCCCTAATTTGCCGGGAAGTGGCGGTGCGGTCCCCTACGGCACTGCGTAGGATGCGACGGTCTTGGCGTGCGTCCGTGTGTCGCTGCTGTCCGGACCCAGGTCGACGGGCACGTGCACCTTCCGCCGACCACTGGCGACAACATCGATGTACTGTGGAGACCTCGCGCCCCACATGTTGAGCAATTCGGCGGTACGTCCACGCGGCCTCCCGCATGCCCACTATACGCCCTCGCTCAAAGTCCGTCAACTGCACATACGGTTCACGTACACGCTGTCGCGGCATGCTACCAGTGTTAAAGACTGAGATGGAACTCCGTATACCACGGCAAACTGGCTGACACTGACTGCGGTGGTGCCCAACCGCTGCGCAGCTAGCGCCCTTCGACGGCCAACACTGCTGTTCCTGGTGTGTCCGCTGTGCCTGTGCGTTTGATCATTGCTTGTACAACCCCCTCGTAGTGTCCGGAGCAAGTATGGCGTCAATGTGTTCTTATTTCAATTTCCAGGAGTGTATTACCACACACAAGTACCAGTCTTCTGCGCTATGTACTTCCGGCAGCAAGGTAAAATTTACGGATACACACAAGTCTTTGGATGAAACTCGAAAACATTCATGATCGACCAATTTCAAACACCATATCTCACACACTCCCACAGTTACCGAATTTCGGCCAACGTTGTGATCGATGGGAGACTCTGTGTTACTACCACACACAAACGCCAGTGATCTGCGATTGATAGTTTTCACTTAAAAGTGATACACCGTGACACATGTGTCTTTGGCAGAAATATGAAATTGCCGCAGGTCGACCATTTTCATCCCCCATATCTTCCACACCCCCATAGCTACAGACATCTAACAACCATAGTGCACGACAACAGACACGATTCTACTACCACACATAAACACCAATGCTCTATGCTATGTAGTCGTGGCAGAAAAGTGAAATCTGCGGAGACACATGCCTTTCGTCGAAATACGAAAATATCCTTGGTCGGCCACTTACAACCACCATATCTACCACAGTACCACAGTTTCTGAAATTCGGCCGCTGTTGTGATCGAAAGGTGACTCTGTGCTACTACTACACACAAACGCCAGTTAATGGTGATCTGTAGTTTTCGCTGAAAAGTGATACACCATGACACTTTTGTCTTTGGCAGAAGTATGAAATTGCCACAGGTCGACCACTTTCAACCCCCATTTCTCCCACACCCCCATAGCTACCGACATCTAACAACCATACTGCACTACATGAGATACGATTCTACTACCAAACAAAAACACCAATGCTCTATGCTATGTAGTTGTGGCAGAAAAGTGACATATGCGGAGACAGTCGAAATACGAAAATATCCTTGGTCGGCCACTTACAACCACCATATCTACCACAGTACCACAGTTTCTGAAATTCGGCCGCTGTTGTGATCGAAAGGTGACTCTGTGCTACTACTACACACAAACGCCAGTTATCTGTGATCTATAGTTTTCGCTGAAAAGTGATACACCATGACACTTTTGTCTTTGGCAGAAGTATGAAATTGCCACAGGTCGACACTTTCAAACCCCATATCTCCCACACCCCCATAACTACCGACATCTAACAACCATAGTGCACTACATGAGATACGATTCTACTACCAAACACAAACACCAATGCTCGATGCTATGTAGTTGTGGCAGAAAAGTGACATATGCGGAGACAGTCGAAATACGAAAATATCCTTGGTCGGCCACTAACAACCACCATATCTACCACAGTACCACAGTTTCTGAAATTCGGCCGCTGTTGTGATCGAAAGGTGACTCTGTGCTACTACTACACACAAACGCCAGTTATCTGTGATCTGTACTTTTCGCTGAAAAGTGATACACCATGACATTTTTGTCTTTGGCAGAAGTATGAAACTGCCACAGGTCGACCACTTTCAACCCCCATATCTCCCATATCCCCATAGCTACCGACATCTAACAACCATAGTGCACGACAGGAAAGACGATTCTACTACCACACACAAACACCAAAAGTCTATGTTATGTAGTTGTGGCAGGAAAGAGAAGTATACGGAGATACGAATTTTTGGTCGAAATATGAAAACGCCCTGCACTGACCAACTTTAATCATTATATCTCCCACATCCCCACAGCTATCGGCATTCGGCCAACGTTGTGCACGACAGGAAACTTCATGCTACTTCCACCCACAAACATCAGTGATCTGTGCTAGGTAGTGGTGGCTGAAAAGTGAAATATAGGAAAAAACACCTCTATTTTTATATAGATATAAGATTACATACAGTACATACAAAAAGTATGACTTTTATTTAATAACTATAATTAATTGCATTCATTTGTATTTTATTTATTTTTATTACTATCAAGCGATAGTGAAAAAGTCGATAGTGTAAGAGCTAATTTGTGACAAAATATTTATTACTCTTGACTTTACAGTATATTATTTGTCCTAGGTGCTCGGATATGAGTTGGGTCGGTCCAACGGTCAAGTTGTGTCTCATTCTGTGGTCGTACCTATATTGCTACATACTGTGTTACAGCCCAGCTCCTGGATACCTTCCTGGAAATAAATTTTCTGTAGATGCTAAAACCACTAATTTGAAATTAAAATTTAATCATTGTTGCTTGCAGACTTACTTGCCTCTGCTAGTATAATCTAATTAATTTGTTACTCAAACTTTCTGTCACTTTAAAAATATCCATGAATATTGCAAAAACCTGTTTCATCACATTATCATCAATCAGCAGCTAAAGATGTTAAGAACTTCTTGGAGAAAATACCGGTCGCTGTAATGATGAATATTGCTCACCAGAAGGAAGTAGAAGACAATCGATTAATCGTGTCATCTATAATATCTTAGATATTTTCTGTGTACCACCGTACAAATAACTTGCCTTGAAGATGCAAAGAGCAACATCAGGGTGTTCTTGAATACCTGCTGAAACTAAGAATTGATTCAAGTGTTCTGGTTTTGAAACAGCATATTGAAAAATTTAAGAAAAATGTCATGTATATCTCCCCACAGATTTAAAACGAAATCATTACCCTGTGCGGCTTGGTCGTTAAAAATGAAATTGTGCAGGCCGCAAAGAAGGCTTATACTTATATTGTGTTGGCAGATGAGTCGTGTGATATAGCTGGGAAAGAACAGCTTTTCATAAAAGTAGTTTTACTGACGAAGATAAAATACAATCCGCCAAAAATCTCTCATATTCGTAGATCCGATGGATTTAAATGACAAATTACAGCATTAGAAATCGACAGGTTTTTCGAAAACGAAGGACATGGGCCTAATAGTTGTGTTAGCCAAGGATGTGAAGTGTGTTCTACATTGGCGGGTGATATTGATGGGGTTCAGAGTTTTTTAACAGAAATATAAAAAAAAAACCTTGTATTTTCATTGTGAAAGCCACAGAAAACATGATTGTAAATAATTTAAACCAAATTACAGAAGTATGTAACACAATTTGAACCACAGAGTACATCATAAACTTTTTACAGAGAAAGAACGTGCCATATATTTCTGCTTTATATGAGACTCACTGGTCTCAAAAATATACGTGTTTTGCTATTTTTAACAAGAATTTTGAAGACATTGACAAAGGACTTTCGAATGTTTCTAGGGAAGAAAATGATGCGGTGAGGAAAGGTGCTTACCAGCTATAGTGTGCTGCTAATAAGTCAGAATTCATTATATGCGTTGGATTGAATACTCAGGATTACTGGAACCTGTTGCCACTGCGTAAACATCAAAGACGATCGACATGGGAGTAATGTCTGTCATAAAAGATAATCGCAGCGACGCGGACACGGAGAGCTAAAATATTTTAAACACATCTACCAGTACTGCAGCTGCCATTGAAACCGATTTGAAAGTCCGGCGCATTGTATCTGTCCAACAACATTGTCCCAATCACCCTGCTCAATCGCTATACGATTTTTGAAAGGAATCTATTTTCATACCTTATTTAAATTCCTTGATAGCTTCTCTGGAGTAGTGTTTTAGGATTATACATTGCACTTTTACACGCTTTGTTTTAAATTTAACTCTAGTTATTTAGTAAATAGTCAATTATAGTAAGTATTTAGTTTTAGATCAATTTACATGTATCACAGAAAATCACGTCAGTTTGAAAAATAATCTGTTTATCTAATAGGCGCTGAAATTATCACTTTATTTGCAAATAATTTCATATATAGCCAGCAGCCGAGAAAACCCTTTCTGCCTCCTCATTCGTTGGTTTGGTTGAAATGGTCATAAATAAAAAACTTTTTGAAAAACTTAACAACTTTCTGCACTTTTTAGATCATCATATCTTGGTTAATTGTGGGGAGTCGAACATTGACAGCCACACGCTTGCGAATGCGCTGGTATATTTTGGAGAAGAAAGCGTGAGGGACGTCAATGTTGTGTTGGATATAAATTTTTGCTTAACCTATATTTATCATAAAAATATAAACGAAAATGAAAATATAACGAGAAAGACGGCGAAGAAGATGGTGGATGTTAAAAATCCATAGAAACCGTTCCAGGTATAATTTCATTCATGTAACTATGTTTAGTATGTAGTTTCATGTAAGTATTTCATTTAATATAATTAGGAGCCTATATGAATTTATTGTTTTATAATTGAAATTGTATAATAATTATTGTTTTTACAGTATTATAATGTCTATATCAATTATTTTTTGACTGCAGAGAATTTATGGAACATAACTTTAATGAGCTACTTTATGACTTTTTATTTTGCTTATGGCTTTACGCCTTGTCAGTAACGAGGTCATTAGAGGCGGGAATAGACATAGGGCAAGGAATGGGAAAGAATTCGGATTTGGTCTTTTTCTGAAGGAAGCATCCCGGCATTCGTCTGGAGTGATTTGGAGAAACAATGGAAACCGCAAATCTCAATGCCCGGATGAGGATTCGATCCGGCGTCCTGCCGAATGCGAGGCCAGAGGGTTAATTGCTCACCCACTACGCTCGGTGACCACGCTTCTTTATGAGCCATCTTGATAACTTCTGCCGGAAGAGATATGCTGATTAGCATTCAAGGAATGTGAAATATCGTTGTTGAACCAATTACTCATTTTTCCTGCGGCACTTCTATCACAACAAACAGGAAAGCATGTCTGCCCGCCGTCAGTGCACAAAGTGTATTAAGTCCGCAGAAACGAGTAGGCGCTTTACAAGCACTTGCTGCAAACTTCCTTTGATTTGTGCCAAAAAACAGACACTCGATTGGATCAGCCACAAGTGCCAGTCTATACAAGTCAAGTTAAACGCTCTATCAACCCGTTTCAATTTGTGACGGCTTGACGAGGTTTAGCAAGCGTATGGTCCAGCTTTAAATATATGTGATTTTTTTTTTTTTTGGACGTCTACTAATCAAACATTCGATGAAAATATTCGCAATTGTTTCTTGAAATATTCAAACTGAACAAATATGTCATTTGAAAACTTTGTTATCATAGATCTTATAGAATGAGCAGAATTAGGAATTAGAAATCCACTTTTTGAAAAGAAATAACTGAAATACAATGAAGTACAGTGTATGACAAAAACATTTTAACACATCATTTATGCACTAGATTTTGAAATATCTGTCAATAGCTGTAACCTTCTTTTTGTATTGTTTTTACTTACTCCTCAGAAACAACTCTAGTTGTATCTTTTTTGTGTGTACGATCTGGGAGCTAGTTTTGCAATAGGACGACATAACTCAAATTACAGTACTGCACACAACACACATTTGTTACCGTGAGTCAAATGTCAACTTGAAGGATACAGTTAAACGGGGAAAAACAACCGGTAAAGACCGAGTCGGACCAGAAAGTGACGACAGGGAGGCACGGTGACGAAGACTGAAACATGTTTTCACCCCATTTTACGGATTGCGGATCCGCTTAATTAGGTGCTGGATCCGCCAGACTGCCAAATGATGCCGGATCCCCGATTGCTGGATTGCAGTCCCTAGCTACATCCCAGCTAAAGTTTAAGTAAGTAATTGGTTGATGTTAAAAAAAAAAAAAAAAAATCACGATGTTTTTGCCAATGCTACAAGTTAAAATTGATTGATTATGAAGTCGCACTATGGTATAAACTATTGAAGGACAAGGGTATGACAACAGAAAATCTTAGAGAACTAGACCTTATGAAAGAGTTAAATAAGATGGAAATATTCTAGAGATCCAACTGACCTGTCTGTGCATGCTTGGTGTACACAGAAAACTTTTACAAGAAAATTGTGATAAAATTGCAGATGAAGTATCTCGAAAATTATTATTAGTATAATTATATATACTAATTAATTAAATTATAATTAATTAAAATATAATAATATTAATTAATTATTCAATTAAAAGAATAAATAAGTATTACATTAATAAACGTTTTTTAGCTTACGTATTATCAGTTTTCTCTTGCCTGCCCCCCCCCCCCCTAAACAAAATCCTGGCTACGCCCTTGCGCCCACCTCTAGCGGAAACAAGATCCTGACCTTTGGGGAGAGCTAGGACATGTAAGACATTTTGGGAACCTGTGTATTTCTCCACAAGCCAGAGATGTTGAGAAGAGCAATCTTTGGCAGCACAGTCTGAAAACCAGATCAAGATACCGTTAGCTAAAAGACTATTTAAACCCCACCAAAGACAATAGGAAGTCAAAGGGCTAGACCACCGTTTTAAGTTTCTAATAATTCGGTGAAGCCATGTGTGGTTGTTAGGACCACGTAAAAGAATTCATCACTGCCAAATGACAGTCAATTTTTCTCTCTTTGTGCTTCTCTATGTATCATTAACGTCATGCCGTATTCTCACTCTAGCTATGTCAATGCGTTGTTAAACGATGAATCTGAATGGTCTACGAGATAATTTGTCAGTGTTTATAACTATTATTTTGGAAAGTTGTTATGCTAAAGGAAATTCTAAAGTGTATGAACAATTATACATGGACATTGTACGTTGTAAATTCGAGAGACCAGAATGCGCGTCTCATTAAAAAAAATAAAAGATTGTGGTTGTGAAACTACCCGCAACTGATTCAGTGTTTTATGAATAAATTAATAACCTTGAATGCAGGCAATATTTCTTTACAAAGTCTGATTAATGGTTATTACTGAGAATTTAAAAGCAGATTGTCAGGTACATTACAATTTTAACTGATGTATATTGCTTGTATTGTTATTGATTAATGGAAATTCAATGTTTATCCAAGCTACTGAGAAGAGAATCAGTCGAATCGATGGATCGTAGACGCTGCTTGATGAGAATAGCGGAATACTGTGCAGTGCAGTGTATCGATCTCATTAGTTAAGAATAAAATAGCGCCTGGCATGGAAAAAGTCATCTGCATTGAGAGGGAACGGATGCCTGATATTCTCTTCAACACTTTTGTTCTCTCCTTTGCGGATGCAGACGGAATCAATACCTGACAAGCAGCAAATACGTTTAACGAGCGGCGACCAGCAGCCTAATGGTGGGTTCCCATTGCCAGTGGTTTAGTAGGCCGGACCATGCGGGATGCAGCCGAATTCTATTGGATCAGCGCTCGCCACGGGCTATCTCTCGCCACCTCACTGCTACCTCCCCACCACGTTGCCTGGTGTCATTTCAGGTACCCGGGCGTTTGATGTTTACCGACTCGGTGATTGATAGAGGCGCACCATCTCTGCCAACAGAGGCGGCTCCCTTCCCACAGTCCGCTGTTCATAGCTAGACCGGCGTGATAGGAAAAAGCACCGGCCGTGGATGCCTGTTCTGACAACATGCTATTCATGCGAAAATGGCGTAGGCGTTCCACGGAGTATTTGCAGTAGCAGTGAATCGGAATTACTTGCTCATTTCAATTAGAAAATTTAAGGTCACTAAATTATATTAGACAGTTCGGTACTAAGACTCTTTTTGTTGGAAAAAGTTGGATGAATGATAATTTTTTTAACTGCTTAACGTCTCTTAACAGCGACGTCTTTAGAGACGGGAAAGGATTGGGGGGGGGGCAAGGAATGGGAAGGAATTGGGCCATGGCCTTTTTGAAGGAAGCATCCCGGCATTTGCCTGGAGTGATTTGGGAAACCATGGAAAACCCAAATCTGGATGCCCGGACGGGGATTCGAACCACCGTGCTCCCAAATGAATGATATTAATTCTACTGGGAGACTCAAGGAGGATTCACGTTACTTTTCCCTGAGCTAATCGAGGACAGTCAAAAATTCTTGGTCTACTTCACAATGGCGCTAGAAATGTTAGAATTTTTTTTTTTTTTTTTTTTTTTTTTTTTTTTTTTTTTTTTTTTTTACACAGAAACAATAATTTCCGAAAATACATTAAACCTACGGAGTAATTAACAGTTTCATTTACATAAATCAACCAACATTTTTATATACTGGAATGTCTGCAGATATTTGAAAGCTTAAAAATTAATATTTATTGAATAGATAGCATCAGTTACTAGAATCAACGATTAGTTCATGTAATTTAATGTTAATTACGTTTGTTTACATTAGGAAATTGTGAAATACAGCACATAAAAAATTGAAAAAGAAGATATTGTATAAAAATTTACTCATAACGTCACAATAGGGTTCTGGTAGTCTTTTGAGGTGTGATCTCGCACAGGTTTTCGATCCCAAACTAAAATAATATGTTTCTCTGTGCCCACTTTAATCTTACGACTACGCATGCACGACTACGAACGACTAACTCGCTTCCACTATAACCTATTTTGTAGAGTTTGTTTCACTCTGACGAAAATGCACGAGTACGCTCGACTAGCAACTGGTGAGAGTTCGCAGATATTGTCACTGGCTGGAGTGTCGCTGCTGCTGCTCACTGGGGGCGAGTGGCAGGCTCTGGAACAGCGCGCCTCCCTGCACATAGTCGCCTACACGGCCCGCTTCCTACCTCTGGACTCGCCACTTCCTTCCAATCTCGTGCTGGCTCCCGGGGCTGCGAGGGACACAATCTCCGCCGTCATGGCCTCCCACTTGGGCCACCACTCAGCCTGGGACAGTCTCCAACGAATGGTGAGTTAAACAGGGGAAGGTTGCTTAAAACTTATTATTTTTTTAAAAAAATAAAAATTCAAAACACTATGCGGAGTTATAAAAAAAAAATTGAATGTTATGTACTGTCATTGTTGAAGAAGAACAGAAAACATTTATTGGTGCGACCACTGAGCCAATTCAGAAGCAAGTTATAATAAATACAACGTATCAGATATGAAAATGACTGAAAGCTCGTGAAAGAAAAAGTGGTGTCGGGAAGATGAAACGTTGAAACGACAAAATAATCAAAAAAATAAAAACATAAGTATATAATGTTATCTAACGAATGAAATTCAACAATTTTTATGAAGTGAAAAAGAAAGCAAGATAAAATTGGTGAAATGTATTAGAAATTATAACAGCAAATCTATAGAAATAAAAGTGAAATGCTGTTCGTTGGTAACCACATCACTCGAGATCGGCTGGATCGGAATTGACTGATTTTTTTTAACTCTCCATAATAGTCCGAATAAGGTTTTTTGAGAAAGAAAAAATGGAAAAGTTGACCGGAAAATTGTAAAATTCCAGAAAAATTAATGAAAGTGCTTTTTTCTATGGACCGATTTCGTTATTTTTTAAATCGTCATAATAGTCGGAATAACATTTTTAGAGATAGGAAAATTCGAAAAGGAGCCCGGAAAATTGGAAATTTCGGAAAAAAACTGAAAGTACTTTTTTCTATGGACCAATTAGGCTATTTGTTTTTTTAAAAAAATTCGTAATAGCCCGAATAACGTTTTCAGAGAAAGAAAAATTGGAAAAGTTGTTGGCACAATTGGAAAATTCTGGAAAAAATGGAAAGTGCTTTTTTTCTATTCAATTTTTGTACGAACTTAACACTATAACTCAAATTTTGGTGATGGGGCTAGGAGGAATATTGATCAAAGAATTAGGAATAGTCCATGGAAGTGGAAAGACAACCATGACCACAAGCTGGCGCTCGATTTCATGCATAAGGGAGTGGGAAAAATTTTCTTTTGTTGGTAAGGATGTCAGACATTGGAACAAATTTTCGAGTGAAATGATGGATAATTTACCAAAAACGCTTAAGGAATTTAAAATTTGCAAATCGGAAAAGTAAATAAGGGAGGGATTTAACACTCCAGTTTTAAAAGGTCATTAAAAAAAAAGTAAAATTAAAATGGCTTACTAGATGACTAGTGGAATTACCACCGGGGTATTAGTGTAATAATTCTTCTTTTTTTTTTTTTTTTTGTTCCTCATGGTCCCGGGATGGAAATAACTCAGTTTTCTATTAGGAAAAAAAAAAAAAAAAAGAAATTTGCAAGATCTGGAGAAAATTCTGGAAAAAAACATTACATGTGTTTTTATTTTTGTATTGTCTCCTGATCTGTCCAACAAATGTAGTTATTTTATTTCTATTCCTTTGATGTTAATTGAGGACATGTGCTAGATTATATCAAACAAGGTATTACCTCAATTACTCATAATAGTGCCAAATCGCCCGATGCACGACACATTAAGAGTTTAAACGCGAAAGACAATTGTGACACATTGAGACTATCTGTTCGAATGAATGTTCCACTGTTGAATTGGCAAGAAAAATATGCTCATGAAAGTTATGAACGATGGAACTGAAGGGATTACCTTCTTGGACGCTCCCGGTGGATCAGGAAAAAAAAAAAAAAACTGTTTGATTTGCTTACAGAACGAAATTAAGCTTCACATGCTTCAATAGCAACTGCAGCTACGTTGTTGGAAGGCGGTTAAACAACTCATTCAGCATTCAAGTTGCCATTTAATATGCAAATCAATGAAACTCCAACATGCAACCTTTCGAAGAACTGTGCGATGGCCAAAGTTTGTAAATTAACCGTTTAGGATGAATCTACGATGGTGCATAAAAGTCGCTGGAGGCATTAGTCCAAACTTTTCAGGATGTACGAAACAATCAAAATCGGTTTGGTTGTGCATGATCGAAACGTAAATAAAACACCTAGAAATTTCAAATTTAATGGAAGAAAATAAATCATTTGGTTAACACGAAATCCTGACTTAATTAACTTTGAAGGAATTTAAAGAAAAAATTTGTAGAGGGCAAATGTAGGTGGGTGCAGGATAGGGGGAAGATAGCTGTGTAGGGAAATTGCCACCGGAGCCTGTGCTCCATTGCAATTAAATTAAATTAAATTAAATTAAATTCAGTTACGACTTAAATTTTGGAACAAAATCGTATGGTTCCTAGTCGATCACATTCCAGGCACATCACACATTTCCAGCATTTCAGTTGTGTACTACCGATAGAATTCATCTCGCATATAAAATTTCTTATTGGCATACTTATGAATGTACTCCTCCTCAAATTGAATAAACATGGACACAATCTATAATATAAAAATGAATCGCAAAATGTGTTGGTAAGCGCATAACTCAACAACGCCTGGACCAATTTGGCCAATTTTTAAAAAAAAATGTTCGTTGGAGTTCAAGGATGGTTTATACGGCGAGAAAAAATTCGAATAATTGCCGGAAAAACACTTAAAACAGCCCTTTTCGTTTCCCTCAATCAAAACAAAACAAAGGCGCGTTAGGATTATCTTTGGTATGACTCCAAGTTGATTAGGCTCTATGGATATTAAACTATGCCTGCGTGTGATCAGCGAAAATAATATCACTATCGTAAGTGTGTTATCATTATTTCCTCCGTGCGTGCATTTTCTTGGTTGCTTTTAAATTTTCGCTTCTCTCGAAAACCAATTGTGTGTTTATTTGTTCAGTGTGTTTACATTTACACCCATGCCGCCTACCACGAAAGATTCGACTGTGAAAATAGAATTCATCTGTTTAGAAGGATGCAATATTAAGAATACCTAAAAAGCAAAATCGATTACTGGTATGTCAGTTAAGAAGCGATATGCATTATCGTCTGACGATCGAGCCACACTTTTCCTATTATTTTAAGAATGTTGTGGTAAGCCTTGTGGTGACGGGTTTCATTCGTTTTAAACTATGTTCAGGTAGAATTCACGATGGTTGAATTGGCTACGAGTAATAATACTTTCTAACTTTTAAAATCTTCTATATAAATAAAAATGAATCACCAAATGTGATGATAAGTGCAAAACACGAGAATGGTTCGACCAATTCGGCTAATGTTTTTTCCTTCATATTTTCGTTAATCCACAAGGAAGGTTCTTATGGAGAGAAAAAACGTAAAAATTGCGAGGAAAATAGTAAAATCAACACCTTTCTTTTCCCATACAAACCAGCCAATCAAAACAAAACAAAGGCGTGTCAGGATTAGCTCTGGTATGCCTTCAAGTTGATTAGACTGTATGGATATTAATAATCTATGCATGCCCAAAATAAAGTTCGAAGGGAAAAAAATGTTTGCGTGTCATCCACGAAAATAATATTACTGCCAGTCAATCAAAACAAAACAAAGGCGCTTTATGATTATCTTTGGAATTGCAAAATGATCGATCTCAAGAATGTTTTCAAAACAACTCATTGGCATTGGTAATGACAAAATCCCTGTAAACGTTTTGACTGTCTGCATTACATTTCCTGTCGATTTTTTGGTTGAACGACCTAAATATATTACAGAGACAAAAACACTGACGTAAATTAAATAAATTTCGAAATTCAAAATGAAATTGCCGGTGAATTAAGGACATACAAATCCGTTGATTGCGCAAGTAACCAAGATGATGTCGTCAACTATCCACCAGAATTTTTGAACTCACTGGATTTGACAGGATTGCTGCCTCATAATCTTCAATTAAAAGTAGGATCGGTGGTCATAATGCTGCGAAATATCAACCAACCGCGTCTTTTTAATGGCACACGGCTTACAGTGAAAAAATTACTGAACAATGTGATCGAAGCAACCATTCCAAAGGGAAAATATAAGGGAGAAGATGTGTTGATACCAACTGACGTACCATTTGAATTTAAACGACTGCAATTTCCAGTGCGGCTTGCTTTCGCTATGACCATAAATAAATCCCAGGTCAGTCTTTGAGTGTTTGCGGCATTAATCTTGAAAAACCATGCTTCTCTCATGGACAGTTGTATGTTGCCTTCTCCCGCCTTGGAAAGGTGTCAGCTTTATTTGTTTACGCGCCAGATAACCAAACAAAAAATATCGTGTACCACAAATGATTACAATAAAAATATCATCACATTATTACTAACGTCTTGCAGTGTATGAAATAGAAAACTTATTTTTGTTAGTAATCGATGTTTATTATTGAGACATTAAATCATGTGATCACTCTGTAATACGTTTTATTTATTTATTTTTTCTATTGGACTACGATAGGACAATAACTTTTGACAGAAAGAAGTCTGTCGGGGCAGCTAGTCGTTAATAAATACAACGACCACTCAGAAATATGTTTTTTTACTCATTTTTACTTTATTTACACATTTTCAACAGCTTTTCACAAATTCTCAAAACGTCACAAACAAATTTATTGATATTTGGACAGGACAATCTCTGTTGAGTCAACTACTCAAAAATAAATATTGAATCAGATGTAATAGAATAGAATTCTGTTATTTAAGATGTGAAATTAATATTAACTGACGAAGCAAAAGTGATGTCGAAGAATAATAGTATTAGCGAAAACTGTCTCAGTTTCAAACTTTGACTTGAACACAAAAGGAAATTTTCAAAATTATTTGTTTGGAACACAGCACTTTATTGTTGATTATTTACTTCACTGATGCTGCTGTCTTTCTTTATTTTTTTTAATGAGCAACACGCTAATTCCAGTTATTTGTTCTTTTTAAGTTCCGGAACACATTTCACTTCTTACCATAAAATATCAACCTCCGTTTATCTACAGCTGAATTTACAGTTTACTTTTCAACATGTTGTGCATGATTTTCAAATACAATTTTAAGATTAAAATAAATGTTTCACCTACTAATTTACTTTTCATTCACTTGACGCTTAAAGCGTCAGTCTTTTTCCGACCGCTTTCCGTGTATTAACTAGACTCAGGACTGAATTGTACAGCTCTGTTTTGTTGTTTAGCTGATGGAATTAAAAACTGATTCAATTTACTACATATGGCTAATTATTATTATTTATTGACATCCACAGAAGTTAGGATCCCAACGACATTTTCACTACGAACGTTCCTTGACGCGGATTTTTAATTTAAATTATTTCCCTATTTCGAGCACTCGATAATTTTTTACAGACGCTAAGCCCCTTAACTATCCGACTCACCTATACCTGAAATTAAGTGCTAATTTATGATCATGGATATCTCTGTCGTACTATTCCTTTTCTTCGTACGGTTCTTTATTCTGACCAATGGTTTACAACTTATTCTTTCTAAGATGCTACAGATCATCAGCTCTGGAGAAACCCTGCGGCCATTGGTTGTTCTTTTGCAGCAAGCCAGCCAGCTACCTTAAGGAAGAGAAGATAATGTCAGATCCAAGGCGACATTTCATCATCATCTGTCACTTGCCTGGCTAACTGGCTGCTATACTGTTCTTCAGTCTTCAGCCTCGCATTTTGCTATTTCTGTTCGAAGCGCGAAGCACGCATCCAAGACCATTTGTAAACAGGCCCAAGGATGGCGTCATAGATATCCACATGCACCACGCTCTGTTCATTGGCAACTCGGATGGTCTGTTCCACATTTTGTAGCAGACTTTCTGGGATACACACAGCGTGGACAGTGGAATTATTTCGCTGATGATTCGCGATTTTCCTAAGGTGCTCAACTACCCGCCATACATTGGAGCTCCCAATTATTTGAATTCAGATGTATGGAGCTTGGGTGGGAGGGGTGTCGACAACTCACCAAGGGTTTTTTTTTGCTGGGTTTCGCTAAAACATTTTTTCATACAATATTCACTAATAAGTATTGCCTAAAGACAGGTACAAATGCTGAAATTCATTGCCCGCTCTGAGCTACGCGTTGCTTCAGCAATAAAGGACAGGGCCGCATTTAATCATAGGCTACATAGGCTGTAGCCTAGGGGCCCGCACCACAAAGGGGGGGCCCGCATCACAAAGAGGGGCCTCTCACCACACACAACCGTCGCCTGGGCAGGTAGTAGAGCTAAAAAAAAAGGTCGCCCATAAAATTTTAGGTCGAATTTCGAATATTTCGAAATTTAAGAATCCAGCCACTGCCGACAGGGGGCCCGCACCACATGTATAGCCTAGGGGCCCACAGAGCCTAAATGCGGCCCTGATAAGGGAAGTGTTTGGAGCTGTGGAGGTTATGATAGCGTGTAAAAAGTATCTACATCTACATCCATACTCTGCAAATCACAAACATTGTGGGTGGCAGAGGGTGCTAAGCACCAATCCTAAACCCGCCCATTCCAATCCCGAATAGTGCGAGGAAAGAAGGAATACATATAAGTATCAGTACGGCATCTTATTTCTCTAATCTTATCCCTCCGGTCATTGCGACCTAAATAGGTTGGCGAAAGAAGTATGTCATTGCACTCGAAATTTAATTTTTTTCGCATATTCTCCAGTAAATTCGAACGCAAGCTACGTCGTCTGTCTTCCAAACTATCCCAGCCCAATCTATGTATCAATTCTGTGATGCTCTCATAAGGGCTGTAACAACAAGTCACGAATCTAGCGGCTCTCCTCTGCACCCTCTCAACTGCGTCAATCAGAACCTTGCGATACGGATCCCAAGCCCCACAACGGTAATCCAGATGCGGACGCACTAGTGTTTTATACGCTATCTCCTTTGTTTGAGCATTACAATTCCTCAAAATACGACCTATGAATCGTAATTTAGAATTAGCCTTGCCTACGACGGAAGTTATGTGCATGTCCCATTTCATGTTGCTTTGTACTATCACCCCCAGATACTTCACGGAATCAACCGTGTCAACAGGTGAATTGTTTATTGTGTACTCATGAACAAACTGATTCTTCTTGTTACTTATCCGCATTGCCTTGCACTTTTTGCAGTTAAGTGTAAGCTGCCATTTACGGCACCAATCGAAAATAACATCCAAATCACGCTGAATTTCTAAGCAATCGTCGGAGCACCTTATTTCCCTATAGATAACCGCATCGTCGGCAAACAATCGCAACCAGCATTTGACGTTGTCACCTAGATCGTTTATAAATATTAAGAAAAGAAGTGAACCTATTACACTTCCTTGAGGAACGCCCGAAGTAACATTTATCTTAGAAGAGGCTTCCCCGTCAACAACGACATATTGTGATCGACCAGTTAGAACATCACGTATCCACTCGCAAATCTGAGCCGAAATACCGTAAGCTCGAATCTTCGCTAAAAGTCGGTTGTGTGGCACAGAATCAAAAGCTTTCTGAAAATAAAAAAAACTGCATCAACTTGCGAACCTGCATCGATAACTTTCATTGCGTAATGGGAAAATAGGGCCAATTGTGTTTCACACGATCTCTTCTTCCGAAATCCGTGTCGACACAGTTTAAGTAACTCGTTCTCACTTCACTTCATAATGTTCGAGCATATGACATGTTCCAGAATTCTGCTGCAGACCGATGTTAGAGATATGGGTCGATAATTCCTAGGATCACTCCGATCTCCTTTCTTAAAAACGGGAATTACCTGGGCTATTTTCCAGCTAGAAGGTACTTTTCTCTCTTCTAGTGATTTACGGAATATATCTGACAGAAATGGTTCAATATCCTCCACGTATTCAGAAAATACTCTTACCGGTATACCATCGGGACCCTGCCGCTTTACCCCACTTCAGGAGTTTTAATTGCTTTACAATTTCTACGCTATCAATTTCTATCGGATCCATCTCTAATTCCACACGATGTGGTAAAGTGGGGATGTTTTCCATGTTTTCTTGCATGAATGAATTTTTGAATTCGGTGTTAAATACGGTAGCCTTGTCGCGGCTGTCTTCAACCTCCCGTCCGTCTTTTATTAGAACTGGCTTATTGTTTCCCACTACAACTAACTTTTTTACATACGACCAAAATTTCTTAGGGTTTTCAGTGAGGCTCTTAGAGAGAGAATTTTCACGAAAGTTATTAAATGCCTCACGCATCGCATTCTTAACACGTCCCCTTCTCCTCTAACTTATCTAAATCAGTCCGATGCATCGTCCTTTTTGATCGTGCATGTATCTTCCTTTGCTTCTTGAGTAACCTTTTAACCTCCCGTGTGTACCATGGGGGATCGTTCTCTTCCCTGATTGTCCTTTTCGGTATATGCAAGTTCATACCTTCCCCGAGTATATGTAGGAATCGATGCCACCTCTCTTCAACGGTGCCTCCTGCTACTAAGAAGGTGTGGTAATTATGCCTCAAATACGCTCTAAAACACTCTTTTGAAGCCTTTTCGAATCTGTAAACGATCCTCTCTTTTCTCTTTCTGCGCGTGGTTGTTAGTTTTACTGTAGCAATTACAGCTTTGTGATCACTTATTCCTGCGGTGGTAGAAATATCCGTGAATAGTTAGGGCCTATTTGTAACAACTATATCTAAAATATTTTCGTTACCGTTGAGGCATCGCGTTGGTTCAGTTACGAGCTGTTCAAGATGGTGATCTGAGAAGAGGTCTAGAATGATTTCGCAAGCTGCTTTATCCCTGCCCCCAGTAACGTGAACGTAATTAGTCCAGCCGATATCTGGCAAGTTAAAGTAACCTCCTAGCATTATTGTATGGTCCGGAAATTGCCGTGCTATATTATTTACATTATTTCTCAAGGCCTCGGCAATATTTACGAGCCTATCACAAGTTTTGTCCTAGATACGTTGAGCTTGATCCATATGATTTCGCAGACAGTATGGACATCTATTTCGCTACATGCGAGGTACTTACTAACAGCTATAAATACACCACCTCCTTGGGAATACAACTTATCCTTACGGAAAATGTTCATGATACTATTAAAAATTTCGACGGAACTTATATCCGGTTTTAACCAACTTTCTGTGCCTATTACGATATCAGCATCTGTACTACGAATAACGTTTTCGAGTTCAGGTTGTTTATTACAAACACTTCTGCAGTTAACTACTAGAACTTTTTATGTTCGGGATTCTTTTAAGCTACCCCTAACACGCGGTACTGAATTTATCTTGGCTGTCCGCAACTGAATTTCCTCCTCAGGGTCATCCTCCCTCAGCCTAAAAAAAACCCCAATGCACTCCACTCGGCCCCTGCCACCCGTGTAGCCGATATTTAAAAACATATTCATTAATTTTGTATTTAATACATTATTGTATTACATTGATACTTTTTTCATTGTTATTTCAGAAGTTTAGATAATACTTCGTTGTTTAAGTGAAAATGGGAATTTTATAGATAATACTTTGTTGTATACGTGAAAATGGGAATTTTATAAGTGCTGATATGGTCCACCCAATATGTTTTATCACTGTTAATTATGTTAATCATATTATACGATCTGTAATTATTCTTTTATTTAGGCACACTCACACATTACAGTTTATAACTACATGTTTACTCCACTGCAGTCTAACTACAACTAGTCTTTGATGTACATCTCTAAAGATATAGTAAGTACTAGAACATTCTTCTCTGTAATCGATACCAGATCAAGTCAGATATAAATGTACTATACTCAACACGTCTGCTTACATTTATATCTAGACTTCTATTAATTCACATTCAACATCTCTCTAAACCTTTTAAACTTACTTTATATAATGCCTTTGTAAATATGTCAGCAATGTTTTCGTTTGAATCTATTTTCACAATGTCTATTACACCATTTGTATAACACTCATTCACAAAATGATAGTGAACTTCAATGTACTTGGAGTTCTTTGAAAAATTACCATAGTTCACAATATTTACTGCTCCTGAGTTATCTTCATATACTTGGACAGGCTCCCCGACATTCACATTAAAAGTCCTTAATACATCCAAAACAAACTTAAGTTCAGTAACAGCTTCTGACAAAAGCAAAAGTGGAAGATTTGGTGACCTCCTTGTTTTCTCGATTTCAAAAATATTGAATTTCCAAACAATCTAATTACATACCCAGACGTGGACTCTCGATCTACACTATCACCTGCTCAATCTGCATCTACATAACAATCCCAAATTTTTACATTTTCATTTCTACAGAAATTTAATTTAAAATCTTTCGTTAAATACAAATACTTTAATATTCTTAATCCATACTTGTAATGAACTGTACTGTAACAATTCTGAAATCCACTTAAAGTAATTAACACTGCAACTGATATCTGGTCTAGTCCCTGAACTGATGTACAAAAGAGCACCTATTAAGTTTCTGTGTCTAATATCTTGACATACTTCATTCACAGGTTCTAACTTTAAATTTACTTCCATTGGTGTATCATACAATTTCGAATTTTGGGGCTAAGGAATTGATGTAATTTTCCTGACTCAAACTCATAAAATTTTCTTTCTGTTTGTAATGTATATTAATTCCTAAATAGGTTTTTGCTTGACCTAAGTCTTTCATCTTGAATTTCTTCGACAACAGATTTTATCTATTTTCTTTCTACTGTTACAACAAATTAATAGGTCATCAACAAATATTATTAAATAAATTACATCATCTCCATCGATCAAAGTATCAAATTCACATTTTGCAAAACCCAGATCTCTCATAAATTCATCAAAACAATCATACCAAGCTCAAGGGCTTTCTCGTAAACCATACAATGCTTTATTCAATTTACAAACCCTCATACCCTCTTGGCTGCTTTATGTAGACCTCTGATAAAACTTTACCATTAAGAAATTCAGTCTCAACATCCATTTGCTCTATAATTAAACCATTTTGACAACAGTATGACAATAAAAGTTTCAATGTCTGCATCTTAGCTACTGGTGAATATATATCATCCACAACATTCTTTTGTTGAAAATCCCTTACAACTAGTCTTGCTTTATAAGTGTTATCTGTTTTTTTTTTGTTTTTTTTTGTGTAAACCTACTTCACATCAAGAGCATTTACGTTCTCTGGTTTAATTACTAGTTTCCATGTTTTGTTTTGATAGCCTATAAACAGTCAATCTCCGTATCCATTGCTTGTTTCCAACACTTTGACTCTTTACAATTAATCGCCTCCTCAAAATTTTCTGGACTATCAACACTGCAAAAGTTTACATAAATGATATTGCTACATACATAATCATTAAATCTATCGGGCATTTTACATTTTCTACCTGACCTTGTCACTTTAAAGCCTTGATTATTTTTATCACTGTTTAAACCTCCTTTAACGTCTCTTTCTTTCCTTTTCTCATCTACAGATTCATTTTGACCTTTCATACTTTCATCACTAGAACATTCACTCTCTGAATCATAACCCTTTAAGTGTATAAGTTTAACATTATTCTCTACAATATCAAAATGTCTTGCAACAACAATTTTATTATTCACTGATACTCTGTAGCCAACTTCACTATAACCTAATAAAATTCCCATATCAGCTTTACGATCTCATTTTGACTTTCTCAATTATTCTGGTACTCTTACAAAAACTTTACTACCATATAGCTTTAGATATTTAACATTTGGTTTTTTCCCTTGTAAAATTTCATAGGGAGTTTTCTTTTCAATAGTATTAGCTAAAGATCTATTTTTAAGATAAGCCGCTGTAAAAACTACTTCAGGCCAGAATCTCCTATCTACTTTGGCTTCAGTTAGCAAACACCGTGACATATCCTTGATAGATCTATTGTATCTTTCAGCCGTACCGTTTAACTCGTGTACATAGGGAAAGCAAACATTTAAAACAATTCCTTTTTCATTTACAAATCGATAAACATCTCAATTTAAATATTCCATTCATTATCACATCTCAGTTTCTTAATAGTTTTACCTGTCAAATTTTCAATTTCATTTACATATGCAACTAGACGATCATAAACTTGATTTTTAGATTTGATAGTGTAAACACGAGGTGCTTTGCTATAATCATCTATAAAGGTTAGAAAGTATCTTTCATCATTCATACCAAGAGTTGAGTGAGGCCCATTTAAATCAGTGTGAAACATTTCTAAAATCCCTTCTGCTTTGCTTCTATTATCTTCAAAAGGTAAATTGTGCAATTTGTTTTCAATACAAACTTTACACTTCATATATTCAGACTCCAAACTTTTAGGTAAATCAACTGCTAATTGATATTTATACAAAGTATTTAAATAGTTAAAATTTACATGACCCAAAGTACGACGCCATCTCTTCTTTTCAGTCATAGAATCACTGTTAATCACAGTATTTACATTAACATCTTTCTTAAAAATGCTACTTGTCATTTTATACAGCGTACCTTCCTTCATAGTAATTGCAATTAGGCTGTTATTTTTATCAAAAACTTTTGAAACATTTCCTACAGATATAATTTTGTGCTTGTCTGTTACTTTCGAATAACTAATCAAGTTTCTATTCATGTCTTTAACATAAAACACATTTTCCACATTAATTTGAATGATTTTATCATAAACTGAAAAATAACTAACTACATTTCCTATTTTAGTTGCTTTCAAAATTTTCCCATCAGCAATCTTTACTTCTACAGGTTGTTCCAAAGTTACACAATCAGAAAAATACTCTTCATTATTTATAAAATGATCTGTACAACCACTATCCAATAATCAATCATTTTTAATCTGTTATTTGTTACCTGTGTTCATTTTATTTTGCACCATCAAGGTCCTAACCTCTGTTACAAAACTGCTCATAGCACTATGCTGGTATTCTCGACCATGCCGATACTGGTCGTTTCTGGATCCATGTTGCTTAATTCCGCTCCACGGTTGATCGTTGTTGTGACATCTGAAGGTTCAACATAGATGGTTATTTCCTCGGCTGCTTCTTTGATACTGCCTGGTGTGATTGTGCCTCTCATATACTTCACTTCGACGACAATCTCTCTTGAAATGACCTCTTCTTCCGCAACCCCAACACAATTGTTCCTGACGACTCGTACCGGATTTTCTCATACTATGCAATGCATTTGTTTTTACAGATTCACTTTCACGTCCATTAATAGAATTTTACTTTTAACAAATTCAACAGTTTGATCTTCTTCTTTCAAAACATCGACCAAATCACCGATGTAGCTCAATGAATCCGGCAAAGTTCTTAACAAGTAGTTTAATTTTTCTTTCTGTCACTTTAGCCCCAGCTGCTTTCAATTCATTCACAGTCTTTTCAAAATCACTAAAGAATGTCGCTGTTTCATTATAACCTTTTAACTTCAATTTTTCCAGTTTGTTTTTACAAATTATTTTTAGTGCAGTCGATTCCTTGGAGTATAATTCGCCGAACTTTGTCATTATTTCAAAAGCATTTACTTTATCACTCACAAACTCAAGTTGCTTATTCGTAATAGCATCATAGATGTAGTTTACTGGCTTCAGATTTTCTTCTTCCCAAGTTTCTGAATTATCCATACTTGCTTTCTCTCTAGAAGCCGCTGTATAACATTTCTTCATCTTTAGATACATCGTTATTCTTTTATTCCAATTTCCGTAGTTCTCGCCGTTAAAAACCGGTTTAACAATGTCCAACATTTTTACTTGAAATAAAACTTTCTTATATACTCGACAGCACTTTTCGTTTTCGTAATTCACAGACCTTTTGTCAACTATGTTAATTATGTTAATCATACTATACGATCTGTAATTATTCTTTTATTTAGGCACACACACACATTACAGCTCATAACTACATGTTTACTCCACAACAGTCAGACTACAACTACTCTTTGATGTAAATCTCCAAAGATATAGTAAGTACTAGAACATTCTTCTCTGTAATCGATACCAGATATAAATGTGCTGTACTCAACAGTCATAAGGAGGTAAGGAAATATTCATTTCGTTCCAATGGTCTCTTATAGGTGTATAACATTCGCTGTACCATACGAACAGACATTGAACACATGTTGCTGTTGTTGTTATTGGGGTCTTAAGGTGTGCAAAGAATGAGGTCATTAGCGTCCTGATAAGAAACACGTCTGTTATTGCAAAAATATTATGATACTCAGAAAACACAGAAATTATAAAATAAAAATTATTTTAATATAAATATGTCATGATAAATGTTTCCATGAAATTTTTTATTCACATCAATGTTTTGTGACTATTAATCTGTTGGTTGAATAAACGTTATATTGATTAATTTGCTGATTGTGTTTAATTTTATCTATTGAATTACACAACTAATCTAGGTATGATTGTGACAGTTGCAGTGCTGTGGTGTTAATAATTACACTGACTGGAAAGCCATTAAGAAAGACATCCCAGATTCATGCTGCCCTAACAATGTAAGTAAAGAGGAGTATTATTACTGACAAGGTATTACTGACACAGAATCATAAAATTACATAGTCATATTATTATTTCATTCAAGTCATGCGGTAAGTTGTTTGTCTCAAAAATATAAACAAAGGATTCTCCGAACGTGTGTAACATTTGTTTTTATCTGACAAACTTTCAGTTCATGTTGTGCTAGGCAATAAGGAGGATGAGTGGTCGCCATACTCTGTTAAAGATTAGGGGGAATCATGATTTACAGTTAGAATAAGCAACAGTACAACACCAAAGAAGCAAATAATGTGGAAACAGTGTTGAACAAATGTTTTAGGCTAGCCCTTATATCAACTATCAGCTGTGTAGCAATCTATAATACTACTTTACAAAGTATGAATGTGAACTTTGTTATCACAGAATACAAAATAAATCATACTGGGGGAAAACAAATGAGAATGAAACATGAAAAAAAATCAAATAATAATTACCAGCTGAAATCTTTCTAGAAGACAAGGGTTATAAATTGATAAAGAAATAATGCTGGTGTTAAAAGGGAGTTAAAGTAGAGAAAAATAAAACAGAAATTGATTAGGTATGGTGCACATTGAAGGAATGTTTTATCTTGGGAGATTAGGTATTATGATAAGCAGACATTCATTATTTGAATAATTAAATAACTATGCAAATGATTGAGGTTGAAAGAGGTTGTATTATTAGACAATAGCTTATGCTAATAGATTTGCTTCTGATTTTTTTTTTCAATGTATGAATGAGTTCAGCTACAGAATTTTACTAAATTAAAATTACATTTTATATGGTTATTTCAACTAAAAGAAATTTCCCAATGTATTGCAACCAATAAACTTTTTAAAAAATCTGATACAAGTAAAGAAAAATGAAGCATCTTTTTGAAGACTTCTCAGCAACAGATTGTTTTTGCAGCTACAGTTTCATTCTCTACCCACTAAGCATCTTTGTCAGGTTTGGTGTATACAATAATTATGTCTGTTCACTTCAAGTATTCTGAAAAAAAAGATATTTTGTTTTTCAAACGTTAAGTGGTTTTATGTAAGAAGTAATATTAAATTTTTTACCAATCAAGGAAATTATGTGGTAGAACCAGAATAAATGCTTCATAACATAAATAAGAATCTTATACTCGTAGAAACAATGATCAAATGAAGTGGGTATTAAGACCATTTCTTGGAACAGATACAATTTTTACACTCTGTCTATAATATAAAAATGAATCCCAAAATGTGTTGGTAAGCGCATAACTCAACAACGCCTGGACCAATTTGGCCAATTATTTTAAAAAAATGTTCGTTGGGGTTCAAGGGTGGTTTTTACGGCGAGAAAAATTCGAATAATTGCCGGAAAAACCCTTAAAACAGCCCTCTTCTTTTTCCAATCCTTAAAACAGCCCTTTTCTTTTTCCCATATAAACGTTTCCTATACCATTTACCAGATTGCAATGAAACTTTGGAGAGTTTTCGAGTGTGCGTCTGCGAAGGTTCCTGTGAAAAAAAATTTCCAAAACGTCAGCTCCTATTCCCCATAACACCCCATAATTTAGGCAAAAACACATTTTTTATTCGATTTAGATAGGAATTTGTACACTTATACTTTAAAACAAACAGAAAAATACTGCCAACATATGATTTCCGAATATTCATCCCCTCTCCCCCTTTCCACCCCGATTACGTTTTTACCCCATAATTTAGGCAAACCACATTTTTTATTCGATTTAGATAGGAATTTGTACACTTATACTTTAAAACAAACAGAAAAATACTGCCAACATATGATTTCCGAATATTCATCCCCTCTCCCCCTTTCCACCCCCATTACGTTTTTACCCCATAATTTAGGCAAACCAAATTTTTTATCCGATATAGATAAGAATTTGTACACTTATACTTTAAAACAAACAGAAAAATACTGCCTACGTATGGTTTCCGAATATTCATCCCCTCTCCCCCTTTCCACCACCATTACGTTTTTACCCCATAATTTAGGCAAACCACATTTTTTATTCGATTTAGATAGGGATTTGTACACATATACTTTAAAAAAGAGAGAGAAATACTGTACACATTAATTTCACAAAAACCCAATCCCTCTCCTCTCTTTCCACCACCTTAATTACACCCTCTGTCTGTCTATCTGTTTGTCCTCTATGCGCTCCTAAACCGTTCGTCCGATTATGGTGAAACTTTGGTGAGTTGTCGAGTGCGCATCCGGGGTGGTTCCTAAGAAATAAATTTTCCAAAAAACCACCTCCTCTTCCCCATAACACCCCATAACTTAACAAAACCTACGGATTTTATCAGATTTGTACGGAAATTTGCATACATATACTTTAAAATAAACAGAAAAACACTGTCTACATTTGGATTCCAAAAACACACCCCCTTTCCCCCTTCCCGCCCCTTGATTTTTACACAAACCTACACTTTTTATCAGATTTCGATGGAACTTTGCACGCATATACATACTATTAATAAAATAGAAAAATGCTGTAGACATTAATTTTACAAAAACACAATCCCTCTCACCCTTTCTACTCCAAAACCACCCCCTCTTCCCCCTTGCATCCCATAATTTAAAAAAACCCACAGATTTTATCTGATTTTGATGGAAATTGGCACACAGAAAAACACTATAGACATTATTTTTACCAAAACCTAATCCCTCTCCCCTTTTCCACCCCAAAAACCACCTCCTCTTCCCTCCTACTCCCCATAAATTAAGAAAACCTACAGATTTTAACCAATTCTTTAAAACAAATTGAAAAATATTGCTTACGTAGGGTTTCCAAAAACGCCATCCCTCATACCCCTTCACATCCCCCTAATTTAAACAAATACACAGATTTTATCCTATTCCTATTCTATAGAAATTTGCACACGTATACTTTAAAACAAACAGGAAAATACTATCTACATGTGGATCCCAAAAAGGCAACCCCTTCGTCCCCTTTACGTCCCCTTAATTTTTTGCCACTGTGTCATATATTAAGGTACAGTTTTTACCCGATTTTGAAGGAATTTTAACACAGGTATACTTTAAAACAACCAGAAAAATACTATGTAAATTTGGTTAGCCTAATCCCACCCCTCTTCCCTTTTACCCCCTTAATTCTTAATTTCCAATTATATTTATCAAAACCCACAAATTTTTATCCGATTATGATGAAACTCTGTTGAGTTGTAGAGAGTACGTCTGGAAGGTTCCTGAATTTTTTTTTTTTTTTAAAAAAACCCTCCACCCCTTAATTTAAACAAACCCATAGAATTAATCAGATTTCCACCAAAATTTGCAACTTATGGTATCCAAAATTGCAACCCCTTTTCCCCAATTTTTTTTTTAAATCTATAATATAAAAATGAATCGCAAAATGTGTTGGTAAGCGCATAACTAGAGAACGGTTCGACCAATTCGGCTAATTTTTTTTTTTATATATTTTTGTTAAGACACAAGGAAGGTTCTTATGGAGAGAAAAAAACGTAAAAATTGGAAGGAAAATAGAAGAAAACAACACTTTTCGTTTCCCTCATTCAAAACAAAACAAAGGCGCCTTAGGATTATCTTTGGTATGCCTTCAAGTTGATTAGGCTCTTTGGATATTAATCTATGCCTGCCTGTGATCAGCGAAAATAATATCACTGAAGTACGTGTTATCATTACTTTCTCCATATGTGGCATTTTCTTGGTTGCTTTTAAATTTTCGCTTCTCTCGAAAAACAATTGTGGGTTTATTTGTTCATTGTGTTTACATTTAGACCCATGCCGCCTATCACGAAAGTTTCGACTATGAAAATAGAATGCATCAGTTTAGAAACATGCAATACTAAGAAAACCTAAAAAGCAAAATCGATTACTGATATTTTAGTTGAGAAGCGATATGCAGTAGCGTCTGACGATCGAGCCACACTTATGCTATTATTTTAAGAATGCAAAGTTCTGGCAAGCCTTGGGGTGATGGGTTCCATTCGTTTTAAAGTATGTTCAGGTAGAATTCACGATGATTGAATTGGCTGTGAGTAATAATACTTTCTTACTTTTAAAATCTATTTAAATAAAAACGAATCGCCAATGTGTTGCTAAACACAAAACTCGAGAACGGCTCGACCAATGTGGCTAATTTTTTTATTCATATTTTTGTTAATCCACAAGGAAGGTTATAGAGAGAAAAAACGTAAAAATTGAGAGGAAAATAGTTTTACCATACAAACCAGCCAATCAAAAAAAAAAAAAAAAAAAAAAAAAAAAAAAAAAAAAAAAAAAAAAAAAAAAAAAAAAAAACCCAAAGGCGCTTTAGGATTATCTCTGGTATGCCTTCAAATTGATTAGACTGTATGGTTATTAGTCTATGCCTGCCCAAAATAAAGTTCGAAGGAAAAAAAAGGGAAAAAAGGGTTTGCGTATCATCAACGAAAATAATTTACTGCCAGTCAATCAAAACAAAGCAAAAGCGCCTGCCTTATGATTATCTTTGGAATAGCTAAGTGATCAATCTGACGAAATGTTTTCAAAAGAAGTCATTGACATTGGTAATGACAAAATCCCTGTAGACGTTTTGACTGGCTGCATTAAATTTCCTGTTAATTTTTTGGTTGAACGAACGAGCTTTATTACAGAGACAAAACACGGATGAAAATGAAATAAATTTCAAATTCAAAATGAAATTGCCGGTGAATTAAGGACATACAAATCAGTTGATTGTACAACTAACCAAGATGATGTCGTCAAACATCCACTAGAATTTTGGATTTTCCAGGATTGTTGTCTCATAATCTTCAATTAAAAGAAAGATCGGTGGTCATAATGTTACGAAATATCAAGCAACCGGGTCTTTGTTTTTTTTTGTTTTTTTTGTTTTGTTTTTTTGTAACTGCTTTATGTCTCTTTTTAACATCGAGGTCTTTAGAGACGGGAAAGGATGGGGGGCAAGGATGGGGGCAAGGAATGGGAAGGAATTCGGCCATGGCCTTTTTGAAGGAAGCATCCCGGCATTTGCCTGAAGTGATTTGGGGAAACCATGGAAAACCCAAATCTGGATGCCCGGACGGGGATTCGAACCGCCGTCCTCCCGAATGTGAGGCGAGAACGCTAACCGTTACACCGCCCCGCTCGGTCAGGTCTTTGTAATGGCACATGGCTAGCAGTGAAAAAAAATTACTGAACAATGTGATCGAAGCAATCATTCCAAAGGGAAAATGTAAGAGAGAGGATGTGTTGATACCTCGCATCCCAATGGTACCAACTGACGTACCAAGTTGAATTAAAACGACTGCATTTTTCCAGTGTGGTTTGCTTTCGCTATGACCATAAATAAATCCCAGGGTCAGTCGTTGAGTGTTTGCGGCGTTTATCTTGAAAACCCATGCTTCTCTCATGGACAGTTGTATGTTGCCTGCTCCCGCAGTTAAACTGTTGGAAAACCGTCAGCTTTATTTGTTTATGCGCCAGGAAACAAAAAAAAAATATCGTTTACCATAAAGCATTACAATAAAAATATCATCATATTATTACTAACGTCTTGCAGTGTACGAAATAGAAAACTTATTTTTGTAAGTAATCATTGTTTATTATTGATACATTAAATCAATAAATAAAGTGATCACTCTATAATACGTTTTAATTATTTATTTTTTCTATTGGACTGCGACAGGACAGTAACTTTTGACAGAAAGAAGTCTGTCGGGGCAGCTAGTGTGTTAATAAATTTGCATGTAGTTGCAAGTTATTTATTTATTTATAATATTAAATGTAACAAGATATATAAAAGATGTGGAACAGTTGCAAGTAAGAAATATACAGTAGTAAATTGGTCAATAATGGAAGAGTATTAATACTGGAAAGACAGAAGATGCTAGAGAGAAATACGTTCTAGAAAAATGCACCCAGAGGCCTGGAAACTGTAGAAGATGATAATCATTTTTGGGCTACGCATTTGCCAGCAAGAACTAGAGTATATATTATTTTGTTTAGTGATGCAAAGTAACAAAAAGATTTTACAAAATTAAAGGAAAACAGGAGCAAAAAATAGTACTTCAATCCGCTGGGGAAAAAAAATACTATGTAACACTCAGAACCCAAATTTCTTGGCTAACAAACGCATGATAAAATTCGGAGTCCCAGTTTAGAATAGTTAACGAACTATGAGTATGTGAGACCTCACAAGCCAATAAGGGATTTAAATGCAGTTCACGATAAAGGTTGTAAAAGCAGATCAACACAACTGGAGGAGAGGCAACATCTGCTGAACATTTGAACTGAATGAAACAGAAGGACTGGTTATATATCATCACTTCAAGTTTTCGTTTGGTTTCCATAACGGAATAATCTCAAAGAGAAAATGGAATTCAGAAAAATAAGGATTTATCTGTACAAAATGTACGTCAAGGGGATGCGACGTGGTCTCCGATTTCATCTTTGGGCGAAGTATTGGGTTAACAGTGTGCTGCCCCTAAATACACCCGCGCAGATCACGGGTCAGTCAGCGTAACTCTGTAGCTCCCTTGATTCTACCTCTAAGCTCGTTACAGCTTTCACTTTCTTTTCCAACTTTAAGATCCCTCCGACCTTGTTCAAATTTGATTTCGAAATTAGCAGTAGTTTCCGAGTGTTTCTTCAGTTTTTAATTTAAATCTGTATGGCTTTGTTCAAATTTTTCTCCAAATTCTAGTCGTAATTCTGTCAGACTTTCCTTAAGGTCAAATTTTATCCCTCAAATTTTTTGGTACTTAAATTTATCTGACGTTGCTCGAATCTCTCAAACTGTTCTTGACTTTTTTTGAAGCAAACGCTCCATATTCAACTGATATTGTATTAAAATTAAAAACAAATGAAAATACACTTTGAAGGTAAAATTAATCAGAAATTTAATTCGGTGAACGAGCTTAACAACACAATTAGAAATGAAGATAGTAAAAAATTAGAAATTCATCCGGAGGAAATCATGAAGGTAATAAGAAAGCTGAAAAAACATAAAGGGGCTCTGGATACTTCCTGTTTACCTGAGGACTAGAAAAGTGTGATAGTAGTGCCAGTACATAAAGGAAGAGTGAGATATAAAGTTGAAAATTATAGGTCAATCAGTTTGATATCAGTGGTAGGTAAATTAATGGAGCGATTGATATCGATCCACATCAGAAATATATGTGAGGTACGTAAGTGGTTTTCCAGTAGGCAACATGGCAAGGATATTCATGCGAATCTCAGTTAGTGGGATATATGCAAGATATTTCAGATGAAATGGACAAGGGAGGTCAAACTGATAGTGTAGCACTAGATCTGTCAAAGGCGTTTGACAGAGTGAGCCATAAAATGGTAGAAAATAAGGTCAAACTATTGGAGTGGATGGGAAAGTGATTTGCTGGGTAACAGAATTTTTGAAAGGTAGAAAACAGAAAGTTAGGGTAGGAAATGTAGTATCAAAAGAAGTGGAAGTAAAAATGGGAGTGCCGTATGGTAGTGTATTGGGACCATTACTATTCATTATTCTAATGTATAATTGTGTTGATTGTTTACTATCTGAAATTAGATTGTTTTCAGATGACATAATGCTGTATAAAAGAATCAAAACGATAGAGGATTGTAAACAGTTGCAGGGTGATCTGTACAGGATATCTAATTGGGTTGGTAAACATGGGATGAAGATAAATGCAAAGAAGAGTCAGCTTATTAGATACACAAATAAAAAACAAAAGGTTAATTATGAATATAAGGTGGGGAAAGAATTGCTCGCAGAAGACTTGAAATGTAAATATCTTGACATTACATTTGATAATAAGCTTAACTGGGCAGGACACATTGGACAAGTGGTAGAAAAGGTTTTAAAATTCTGCACTTGTTGGAGAGAAGTAAAGGAACTGGATTACATAACTTAGGTCAGACCATTGCTTGAAACCCACATTTTGCGTATCAAATACAGGAGTTGGAGAGGGTGCAAAAAAGCGCTGCTAGATTTGTTTCTGGAAATTATCGCAGAATGCAATCAGTGACAGATATGATAAAAGAGCTGGAATGGGATTCATTGAAAGACAGGAGTAGGATGAGGAGGGTCATGGGAGTGTACAGGGCGTATACTGGTGATGAGCATGGAAAGATATTGGAGTAGTGCATGGAAGGGAAAAGATGACCATGACTACAAGGTGGCACTGGATTTCAGGCACAAGGGTGTGGGAAGATTCTCTTTTTTAGATAAGGGTGTCAGGTATTGGAATAAATTACCAAGGGAAATGATGAATAATTTACCAAAAACGTTGAAAGAATTAAAATTTGTAGAGGGCATATGTAGGGGGGGAGCAGAAAAGCACGAAGATGGGTGTGTATGGAAATTCCCACCGGAGCGTGTGGTCCCTTGCAATTAAATCATATATATTATTTCTATAAGGTATTTTTTGGTCACAAGCCTGTATCGCCCTTCATACTTAACCGAAATCAATGAATGATGTGTCATTTTAAAGCTTATGGTCTCCACTTCTGTCACATTGTATTTTAAGAAAGAAAGTTTTCGAAATTTGACTCTTAAAAGGCAAAAATGTCAATATGCCTGAAATGCTGTTTTCTGTGTTACGAGTCATTTATTTCCCTGGATACCTATCCGAAATCGTTAAATGAAGTATCATTTTAAAGATTAAGATCTCAGCTTTAGTGACGTCATATACTAAGACAAAAATTTTCGGAATTCGACCCTTAAAGGGCAAAAGTATGAATATTTTTGCAATGCGTTTTTGTGTCACGAGCCATTTATGTCACTTCATATCTAACAGATACAGATAAATGAGGTATAATATTAAAGACTAAGTTCTCCGCCGTGGTAAAATTATATTTGAAGAAAGGAATTTTTCATAATTCGACCCTTAAAGTGCAAAAATGTCAATTTTTCCAAAAATGCGTTTTTTGTGTCTCGAGCCATTTATCTCCATGGGTATCTAACCAAAATCGATAAATGAAGTAGGGTTATAAGGAGTAATGTCTCAGCTTTGTGACATAATATTTTAAGAAAGAAGTTTTTTGGAATTCAACCCTTAAAGGGAAAAAATATAAATGGGTCTACAACGCAATTTTGTGTCACGAGCTATTTATCCCCAGCGATATCTAACCGATATAGATAAATGATGTAATATTATTAAAGACTAAGGTCTCCGCCGTGGTAACATTACATTTTAAGAAAGGAAGTTTTCGTAATTCGACCCTTAAAAGGCAAAAATGTCAATTTTTCTAAAATGCGTTTTTTGTGTCTCGAGCCATTTACCTTCCTGGAAATCTAACCAAAATCGATAAATGAAGTGGGATTATGAGGAGTAATGACTCAGGTTTGGTGACATTATATTTTAAGAAAGAATGTTTTTGGAATTCAACCCATTAAGGGAAAAAGTATAAATTTTTCTACAACGCTTTTTTGTGCTACGAGCCATTTATCTCCGTTGATATCTAGCCGATATAGATAAATGAGGTATCATATTAAAGACTGAGGTCTCCGCCGTGGTAACATTACATTTTAAGAAAGAAATTTTTCATAATTTGACCCTTAAAGGGCAAAAATTTCATTTTCTAAAATACGTTTTTTTGTGTCTTGATAATTCAACAAAATTGATAAACGGGGTATCATTTTAAATATTGAGGCCTTCGTAAGGTCTTAGATTCCTTTACACCACATTTTAAGAAAGAAACTTTTCAAAATTCTACCCTTAGAGGGCTAAAGTATTAATATTTCTACAACGCATTTTTCTGTCACGACCTATTTATTTCCCTTGATACCTAACCGAAATTAATAAATGAGGTAACGTTTAAAATTTTAAATTATCCACTTTGATCACATCATATTTTAAGAAAGAACTTTCTCCAAATTCAACCCTTTAAGGGGCAAAAATATCATAATTTCTAGAACTTTTTTTTTTTACCTCGCTTGATAACCAACCGAAATCGATAAATGAGGTATCATTTTAAAGACCAAGGTGGCTGCATTGGTCACACTGTATTTTATAAAATATTTTTTTTGTAATTCGATACTTAAAGGGCAAAAGTATCAAAATTATTTCTATAGCGTGTTTTTTTATTATTATTACAAGGCATTTATCTGCTTCGATACCAAGCCGAAATCGATAAATATCATATCGTTTTAAAGATTAAGGTCTCCAGTTAGGTAAAATCATAAATTAAGAAAGAATTTTTCGGAATTTGGTGCTTAAAGTGGTTGCACGTATGAGACTGTTCAGAGCCAAGTCCCTAGATTGCAGCAGTAGATATCACAGAGATGTCAATAAACTTTTTTTTTATTCAATAAGTAGCTTTTCTGAAAAAATTTTCTGTCATGGAAACACTTTCGTTTTGCTATACAATTCCAATGTAAACATTTGATTCGCACAGCAACAAATATCACAGGATGTTGATATGTTGTGGGCATTTTGTTCAGGTATTCTGTTATGGTCAGTGACAGTTTGTAGTAAATACAGAGTGTTTTAAATTTTCCTAACTGTTTCGTAATATGTTGTAAGTATTTTGATGCGTACCTATTACAATAAAAAAAAAATATTTGCTACAAAAGTAGGGTTCTACTTTTCATTATATTACAATCGTTCAACCTTACTATTCATAGTATTTTATTCTCGAAATTTTCGCACGGGTCGTCTAGTTAAATTAAATCGCGCGAAGCGGATCTCATCTCCCTGGCGTATGTTTGCGCGACTCAAGTGCTCACAATGCACGGAGTCAAATAACGCAGTATATCTACGGATTTTTATAAAAAGATAGGATTTTGGATTTTGTTAAAATATCTACGGATTTTTTATACTTTTTATTATTTGTTGATTTTTCCTTATATTGGTGTCTTATTAAACTTTGAGCGTATAGCGTTAATGCGTTACAGAATTGTAAATAGTTGTGAATCGTTTCCTTGCAATCGCTCATGTGAACCAACGATTGAAGTAAAGCTGAGATTTTGTTTGATTATAGATTTTATAGACCAAAAGACCGTAATACAAAACTATCGGCACATTCTTTATGCACGGTAACACGCTCGTTGGTATGTCTTGCTAAGCACTGCCTTCCGAGAAGGCCTAACCAATATCCGAGAATCAATGGTGTTGCAGTTTTTAAAATTTTTTGTTACAGAAGAAATGCTAAATACAATGTTAACAAAGAAAATGTTTGGTCCCTGAAAAAAGGTATAACAGCAGTGATGATAGTGACGATGTATAAAACATGTTCAGAGATATTTCTTTCTTTCCATATATAATATTATTTTGTATTTCGAATTCTAAAGATCTGGAAATAAAAAGCATTCTTAATTTTGACTCACTCTTCAGTATTGATAGGTTCAGTCTTTCAGTTAGCGAGTCTCCGGATTTTTGTACCCATTAGCGGCCATCTAGGGATATTCAGAGCCAAGTGGCTGGCAGCACTGAAATAACGTTCCCAGAGTTTGGATTGGAGCTTTCTGTTCGCGTGTATACAGGCGCGAGCATTATTCCATGCGAATACGCGTCCACTGAAACGTCTTACAAAAAATTGTAGTTTAAAAAACTAAAAACACGCTTTCGTAGTAATGTGAACTAAAAGGTTAAAAATAATCTTTAAATATAAAGACTTTGTCTAACAGTGATAGGACGTCCCACAATTCAGGATAAATTAATTTTTTGAATAAGCTAAAGAATAAAGTCATTGATTCCAAAATTAACTTTCATGTAAAAAAGCGTGGGTACTATATTAGTTGTCTTATATTTTTTGTCGTTGGCTGTTTGTAAAGATTGTCAAAAGTTATGTAGAGAGCATCCCAAGCTCTTTTTACATTAAAGTTAATTTTGGAATCAATGACTTTATTCTTTAAGCTTATTCAAAAAATTAATTTATCCTGAATTGTGGGACGTCCTATCACTGTTAAACAAATTCTTTATATTTAAAGATCATTTTTAACCTTTTAGTTCACATTACTACGAACGCATGTTTTTAGTTTTTTAAACTACAATTTTATTTTTAACTTTTTAGTTGTGATGGTTTCAAAAGTATGTTTCTTACTGTTGGCTTTTCTTCACCAATCTTTCTTTTTCTTTGTGTTGTAGTTCCATTTTTAATAATTATTCCCGCGAGTAAGGTACAATTAAATGGTCAACCCCACCAGAGGTCTAATAGCAGGGTAAATGTGGAAGACTACTGTTCTATAATAGTTCGAAGTAACTAAAAACGATGTTTCGAATACTCACTATTTGATATCAAGTTAAGTGACTGCAGACACTATCGTAGCAGATTGTATCAAAGTATCGTCAATTGCTCATGTGCAAAAGGTTGCGAAACAAACCATTTTTCTGTTGTTACTTAAAGTAATGAGAATACCAGATAACAGATTGTATTGTTAAACGTTCTTAATACATGCAAAATTTCTAAAAATTAAGACACCTGGAAGTTGGTAGTTAAATAAAATGCATATGGCGATATTGGGCGGGAAATCTCTGAAGGGTCCGGCCGCCAAATGACGAAGGTTTCTCGAATTGCCGCGCTTGTGCACTAATGTCGCGGCTTCATTTGCCTAATTCGGCAGTCCGATCAGGTATACCTGCAGCTTAACGTGAAATCCGAACTGTGGGTTAGCCTAATCTTTGCCACTTATAATATGCGTAAAAATTCCAACCGAAACCGGGATTCGAGCAGGGAACATCTGTGCGCCAGACAGGCGCCTTAACCAACTGGGCCACAAAGGCGATGTGGAAAGTATGTGAAAATGAGCCATATCTGTCCTAAGACTATTAAATCACTGTAGTGTTCTTACTATCAAAGTAATGAGATTACCAAGACGTAGATATGAAATTATTGGATTGTTATCGGTTCTTAACACGTGTGCAAAATTTCAGACAGTTCTGACTTTCTGAAGTGGCTGAAAATTAAACTGAAATTTTCCTTTACATTCAACCACTTTTAAGCTGTTACTTACAACGTGGTGATAATGAAATTATTGAATGTTTATCGGTTCTAAATAAGTGTGCAAAATTTCAGACGATTCGGACGTCAGGAAGTGGGTGAACACCGAAATGACAGATTCCATTTTTCTATTGTTACCGTCAAAGTAACGAGAATAACAGGACGTTGCTAAGAGACTGCTGTATTGTCAACGGTTCTTAAAACGTGTGCAACTTTTTCTATTGTTACTGTCCAAGTAATGAGGATATCAAGATATAGCTATGAAATTATTGTATTGTAATCAGGTATCAATACATAAGCAAAATTTCAAACAATTCTAACATCTGGAATTTGGTTAAAATTAAATTGCAAAATTCCACAACATTCAACCATTTTTCTGTTGTTACGGTCAAAGTAATGAGAATAGCAGGATATAGTTATGAAATAATTGTATTGTCACCGGTTTTTAATATGTGTGCCAAATTTGAAACAGCTCGGACATCTGGAAGTGGGTCAAAATGGAGATGTAAAATTCCGTTACATTCATTTATACATACATACAAACACACATACATACAAGTCAAGCTAATATAAAGCGTGTAAAAAGGGACGTCTGGCACTGTTGGGGGTAGTTCGGCCGCTGGTTGACGGAGTTTCGATTTACCGCGCTTGCACCTCTGCGTGGCCACCCTAACCTAACACAACGCGGCAGTCCTGTTGAGTGTAATATCTCAACTTCTTTGTAGCGGACCTACAGTTTTACGTGGAATCTGAATCTCGAAGTGTCTTGACGCATTTCACATTAAAAAGAAAAGCTTTACAAGAGGGGTCAGTTTTTAAGGCCATAAAAATTCCAACTAAGATCGGCATTCGAACTTCGGAACTTCCTTTCCGTAACCATGCGCTTGAACCAACTGAGCCGAGACATGCAACTGAGCCACCAGAGTACTCGACGTGAGTAGATGTATTAAGGCGGTTCAAAAACACCCGCCAGGTGGCAGCACCGTCGTTGTGGTGGGGGGATCTCCGTGACGTCACAAGATGGCGGATCGTTAGTTCCTTGACCGGCCGCTACGGGGGCACCATCTCCCAAGGGCTTAATTTCTTTGGTCGCAGACATTCCACTCCCTTACGAGAGAAAGCTAGCGGGGAAATTCCACCGCTCGGGGCGTGTTAACACAGGTGCGCTAGCCTGCAACTATTTCCTCAACTAAGGGATATTTCTGTTCTGGAATGCGGATGTCAGACAAGTTTCTACACGACGTGCAGTAGCCTTAGACTGTCGTGTATCGTGACGACAAAACTATGGATTCGTCTATCACTTTAGTTCCTAGTGGCCATTTCACAATGAGACGTGTGTTGCGTATACCAATTCCATCTTTACTGAGAAACTTAAATATAATTAAAGTCTTATCTTGCTCGGCCGAGGCATCGGGCGCTCGACTGCCGAGTTCTGGCCTCGCATTCGGGAGGACGGCGGTTCAAATCCCCCGTCCAGGCATCCATGGATTCCCCAAATTACTCCAGGTGAATGCCGGGGATGCTACCTTCAAAAGGCCATGGCCGAATTCATTCCCATTCCTTGCCTCCCATCCTTTCCCGTCTCTAAAGGCCACGTTGTTAGAGAGTTAAAAAAAATCGACTGCCGAGGTGCAAAGTATCCCGGTTTTCGATAGATGGCGCGGCATGCATCATTTCTCAATGCGATAGGTATTTACCAAGCTTTTAAGAGAAATATTTCAGGTATTCCTGTCTGTCTGCTATTATCGGTATATCAATGTGACAAGTATTTCGAAACCATGGAGTTATTCTCGGCGTGCAGTAACATTATTTCCGTTTGCCCAGCGACAAGCAGAGTCCATTATCTCTTGCGAAAGCTCTGTACACACACTATCGACAGCAAGGTGCAAATATTTCAGAACAGTAAAATATTTTCTTGTGTGTCATGATTTAGTGAAATATACTTGCGTTTGATTAAGCGTGAACAATTACTATTTTTTACTAAAAACAATAGAAGTCCACATTAGCGGATATTACCTACAGAACATTTCTGTTCCCATGTCACCTTGTTATTATAGAGCAAAGCACATACTATTAATCAGTCACATTGCTATACAGTACAGCAATATTTCATATACGTTATTCCCCTCAAACTTAATGGCCAAGAATTATAGAATATTTCACACATCTCCAATGATACCTGAAATCATATTTTTTATTTTTTTTTACATGTGAAGTTATAGTGAGTTTATTCCTTGACAGCTTTTTCAGTCCCTGGCTTTACCCTCTAATGCCTGATCATAGTCCTCTATCCCCCCTCCCTTTTCTATATAGTGCTCCTAACTAAAAATTCATTCACATACCGAAAACATAATCACTTTTGCACATCATATCGTATTCGATATGAACCAATATAATAGCTAACAGCATTAATGATAGCTCACAAATTTTGGCTAGATTTCCACATTTTAAAGGATGTGTTAAATTAGGTGCAATGAAACAGAGCGAGAACCAACCCAATTTCTAAACTCAGAGGCATTGAAGGGGTTTACTGATGTATTTAAGTATAACCTCGATGAATCTAAAGCAAAGTTGTCGATTTGAAAACCAGTTTCTTTCCCTACAGACATTTCTGAAGTGATTACATGTTAATCTCTCGACTGATATCAAACCAATCAGCCCGTAATTTTTTCCAGCCTGTTTCTCAACCCTACTCAGTCTTTGGACAAGAGCCCACTTGAAAATATTTGTGACATGATTAACAAAGCCTTTCCCACACCAAGGCTAGAAATATCCAAGTTTCCAGTTTGACAATGGCAAAACTCAAGGAATGGAAGCATCAGTACAACACCTTATTTCTCTAACTTATCTCTGCTGCCTTTGGTATAAAAAATTTCATCACACTCGTAATTTTTTCGATCAAGTTCAAACATATGTAATCTGTCTACCCTGACCAATCTATGTATCAATTCTGTTATGCTTTCGTAAGCAATCACAAATTGATTGTCCTTAGCTGCAATTTGTCTAAAATTCCAATCAATCCCTTGTGACACATCAGTGATTGACTAGAAACAGAGAGATATTACCCACCTTTAACTGTATTTTACAGCACAGCACGTATGTTCCAGGAAAGAAATACCGTCTGTTAATCTTACTAATTTCACCCCTGTGGAATCGAAGTACGCCAGTCCTATGTGACAAAAATCGCGTCAGTGTAAGGCAGTTCTAAGCACAGAACATGCTGATTCGTCGTAGAATGCCTGTGGCCAAGGTTGAGATATAGAAAATTTACCCACTCCCTTATGGAAGAAATCCAGTGCCGGCTCCTACTGATAGTCTTTTACGCACTATTGCTAATTCTTTCACCAAGACCCACCACTAGCCTCATCGCCAATATACGCCCGGCACTTCCTCAAACGTCATTCTGTTTTCCAATGATTCCTAATCCAACCCCTGTTCTGTTACTGACAGGGTTACCTTTTGTTCGTGCGTTAAAGTAAACCAAAAATTCAAAATTCGTAGTCTTCTCCTAATCAGTAGCCAGATACCAAAATTTTCACTTAAGGTGGTTCTACTGCAGTTTTCCAAGTAAATTCTCCCTTTTCCCAGGAAAGTATTTTTCAACCAATCAGGACCCCAGGAGAGTTCTCCATTCGGTTTAAATGTTTCCATCTGACGCCAACCTTCTGATTCAGGACCAAGTGTTACATTTGTTTGTAATTCCATGCTTCGTCCAACTAAAAATTGTCATAACGCTCTTAGATAACTTGGTCATCATAACCCACATTTTCATAGAAGATCTCCATACATCGACAAGTATCCAAAACGTCACCATAGGTGCAGACACTAGTTCTATTACGCCGAAGATAGCGCCCACACTTGAACTGTCGTAAATTGTTAGGTCAAAGTGGGTGTTTGGATATCTTATCCTCTTAGGCCTCATCACCTAAAGTCTAGTGCCAGATTGTGGTCATGGTCAACTTAGGCTCCATACACCACTCAGAATTATTCCACCAATGTCCATTCTGACAGCATTATACGCCACATACAGCCCCCGACACTCTTCCTATCTTCCAATGACATCCAGCCCAGCTTCTTTATTATGTCGCTTGTTGAATATTTTCCACTAATAAATCTAGCTGCCATCCTTTGCACCTTGCATTTTATGTACAAAAAATGTGGACTCCATACTACACTATATACAAGCAATGGTCTGACTGTGGGTTTGTACCCAAGCCCTTCGTTTCTCTGGTACATCCCCTCATCACCCTCTCTGTTAAATTATTTTTATCCCGAAATGCATATAGTGAAAAACGCGAGGAACACCATTCGAATGCCAACACAAACTGCAGTAAACTATAAAGAGCACAGTGAAATGAGAGATTGCCTAAGCCCTGAAGCAATGGTTAGAAGCACACGTTGATGGTGAGCATAATTCTATAACCATATATTTTAGACTCAAGTCCACAGAGGAATGACACATGCACACATGCATACGGCGAGGTCGACAGAACTAACAGTGAGCATCACGGAAACGATGAAGTGGGGCAGAATTGTCGTTACAACTGATTAACTGTACAGAACTATCGCTACAAAAATCATCAGATAGACGAGTTAACGTCAGGTATCACGCTTACATGCACAAAGAGAGACGCAGATACACATGTCCAAGACTACAGAGAGTTCAGCACAACTACCGGTACCAATCATGAAAAACAAAAAAGTGATGTAGTACTCTCTTGCCTCATGACTGGCTGAAAAACAGAAGTCTCCTTACATATCATCAGCCTGGCGAGATAGAAGGTGTGCAAAAGATGGCATATTTTCACCATAAACCTAAGTGTTTATACCATAAATAGTGTTCATCACGCCCAGTTGATTACATTTACCATCAACACGTCTCTCCCACACCGCAAACCTTTCTACCATTCAGTAAAAAAGTGACGCAGGTACCATGAGTTGCAATAGACACTTGACTATCAGATGTCACCCACAAATACATACATCTCAATACACTAGCACAAACAAACATAAGTGGAGGGACAGCAAAATCATTCGTCCAGACAGACGTGTTTAAAGTAGGTATCACCATATTTTCGCATACAGACACAGAGAGAGACGCACAAACACTCACATTTCCATGCCTTTAGCAAGCTAGACACAACAACCAGCCCAATCAGGGCGACGAAAAAGTGGGGTAGAACCCCCATGGCTCATAACTGACCAAAAAATCATCAGTAACATATGTTCCAGGCACTATACTCTTCACATCAACATCATCTCATTTATTTCACACTACAGACCTCACTACCATCCAGTATCATTTGTGCTAGGTACAAAACTGTTCACATCAGCACCAACACGTCTATCCCTCACCTAAGCTTTTTCTGCCATTCAGTAACATGTGCCCCCATGTACCACTTGTAGCAGTAGCCACTTGGTCATCAGACAGATGTCATAACTCCCATAATCATACTAGGTCTCACCCACAAATCCATACGTCACCTCACACAAGCTTAAGTGCAGGAACAGCACATCATACATCCAGACAAACGAGATAAAGGAAGGTATCACCACATTTACGCAAAAAAACACACAGAGATAGAGACGCATACATACGTACATTTCCATGCCTACAGCGATCTCGACTCAACAACTAGCCGAATTATGGCAACGAAAAAGTGAAACAGAACACCCATGACTGGCCAAAAATCATAGAAAGACACACATACACACACACACACACACTCACATGTCAATGCATTGACACAGTTCCATTCATCACCACACAAAACTGGAGGAAAAGAACTGAACACCCCAGGTCCAGACTGAATAGCTACAGGATGTGCGAAATGTTACATTTCTTTGCCACAAACGTCGGTGTTCATCACACCCAAATGATTACATCTACATAGGTGGCCACTGAAGGAGAAATCTCAAGTAGACTCCTACCATCATAATTACACACATGACCACACAGGAACACGTACACACACATATATCCATGTATATACCACAATTTCATAAGTTACCACATACATACAAGTAACTGCCGACACACGACGTCCACACTGAGGTGTTACATGATAGGCAGACGATAGCATGTCTTTACAATACTCCTCAGCGCTCACAACACTTAACCTGAATTTTAATGTGCCATCAGTATAGCTGGCGGCTGGAACTAAACACTTGGCAATGTTTGGTCAAAAGTCATTTCTTAATAGCAGCTCATCAAAGACAAATTTTGGGTCAACCTTCCCAGGCGGGCGCGGCGGGAGGGGGCCTCCCTTCCTCACACCGGACGGGTACATCGTGTTTCTGTAGGTCGGTATACCGGCACGTATTACCGCTTTCGAGCGCAATGAAATTCCGGTCTTCAGTGCGGTCCTAAAAATGTGGTTAACGGTAATAGCCCCCGGTAGGGAAACTCCGGTAATCAATCCGCTTTTAGACCGGCGTATTGCGGTATTGTTGAATTTCCCCGCTAGCTTTCTCTCGTAAGGGAGTGGAATGTCTGCGCCCAAAGAAATTAAGCCCTTGGGAGATGCTGCCCCCTTAGCGGCCGGTCAAGGAACTAACGATCCGCCATCTTGTGACGTCACGGAGATCCCCCCACCACAACGACGGTGCTGCCACCTGGCTGGTGTTTTTGAACCGCCTTTATAAATCTACTGACGTGTTACAGCGTCGGCTTGACATAACGAGTCGCTAGAACCATTTTCACAAATCAGATTGTGCCACTTTCAAACGACTAACTTTGTCTCTCCGCCGAAGTTTTACTGACCTCCAAATTCAATCTTTGGCTGGCTCACCCATTAAAAACAATTATTACGGATACTCGTGATTCCCTAAGAGATCGGAATAAGTAACTGACTTCCTCCCAAAAAATACTTTCGAGCAGCAATTTCTGACCCTCAGTATACAATGACCGACCGCAATGGTCCCCTTCCAGTACTAATCCAACACTGTCTACTTTAAGTAAAATCGTTTTTAAAAATGGCATCTATTTATAGTTTCTCGATCTCCTTCCATTAGTGGCGTGGCGTCTCCACGAGCCATGCTGCTTCTCGTCCTAATTTTTTAGCATATACTGTAAGGTTACGTGTGCTTAGCGCTTCTTCATATATTACACGATAAATCCCCATTTCTGGACATATTCCATTTCAACGCAAATACAATCGCCGTATTACTACAAGTGATTCTCATTAGTAGCTTGTGCGACGTTGAAGAATACAGTCCTGCAAACATTTTTGTTGTTAGTACTAAACGTTTATTGTTATTAAGTTTATATGCCTTGTAAGCTACCTACGTCCTTCCGACTACATACTGACCAATTTCTGTAGGAAGAAATTGGACCAATAAGTTTATTAGTAATTCTCAGTTGAGCACTCCCCTGAAATATACAGGTTGAAAAATAACCGTGCAGTTTCCGATTGCTAGACTAGTAGAAACTTTGCTGACGATTGGTCTTAGCGGACATCGGAGCTCCAACCTACCCGCTGGCAAAATACCTGGCCCGTCTTCTAAGTCCATCAGTCGGCCATTGCGAACACCATGTCAAAAATTCCACGGAATTTGTCAAGATTATCAAGACCATGGAACTGAAGGATTCAGATATAATGGTGAGCTTCGACGTCGTTTCATTATTCACCCGCATCCCATTGAAGGATACGCTGGAGCTGATACGCCACCAGTTTGAGCCAGCCATTGTGGACCTTTTCAAACATGTACTGACGTCCACGTATTTCACATACTTAGGGAAATACTATGAACAGGTGGACGGGGTTGCCATGGGATCTCCACTTTCTCCTGTAATCGCCGACTTATACATGGAGCATTTCGAAGAGAAAGCCCTGCAGGGAGCAGTTCTCAAACCTACATGTTTCTACAGATATGTAGATGATACATTTGTGGTGTGGCCCCATGGAATCAAGACTTTACATGAGTTTCTAGAATATCTGAACGGAATCCATCCTAGCATAAAGTTCACTATGGAAATGGAAAAGGACGGTTGCCTACCTTTCCTCGACATCCTAATTAAAAGAAAACCGGATGGAACGCTGGGGCATAGTGTATACAGAAAATCTACCCACACAGACCAGTATCTGGGCGCCACGAGTTTCCACCATCCTGTGCAGCGCAACACTGTTTTAAATACTCTTGTGCACAGGGCTAGAGCGATTGCTGACAAAGACAGCCTGCCACAAGAACTGGAACACCTGAGAACTGTCTTCAGGCGGAATGGTTACTCCGAGAGGCAGATAGAAAGGGCAATTGAACGTAAGCCAGGGAAAATTCCAGTCCAACAGGAAGAAACGCCCAAGGCCACCGCCTTTCTGCCTTTCGCCGGAAACACCTCGGGGAAAATCGGCAGAATCCTCGCACGACATGGTATAAAATCTTTCTACCGACCACCAGCTAAAATACGGGACTACCTCCGTTCAGTCAAGGATGATCTTGGCCTAAGAGTTCCGGGGATTTATAGCATACCGTGCGAGTGTGGAAAGACCTACATCGGTCAAACGATCCGCACCATAGAAAACCGGTGTGATGAACATAAACGCCATCTCCGCTTGGGACAGTATAGCAAATCAGCGATCGCCGAGCACGTGTACGACCATGGCCACAAAGTAGAGTTCAATAACGTTAGGATTTTGGCTAGAACATCACATTTTTGGGAATCTGTCATCAAAGAAGCCATCGAAATTCGACTGGCCGACACATTTAACAGAGACAGTGGTCTATGTCTCAGTGAGGCATGGAAACCTGCCTTGGCAATTATCCGCAGAGAACGTTGTACTTCCGTCCAGCTGCCGCCGTAGAGGGCTTCATATTAGCTCGGGCTGGAACAAGAACCTTAGCCACGCCCACGGGCAGCCAACCGCCAGTTGGTTGCGGGCCTGGCTCATAGTAAGCCATCGCCGAAGCCACGCGGACTTGTATATAAGGAAGAGCGGCACCCGAACCATGTCAGTACCTGTGGGTCAGCCGACCATTACACATGTCTCATCACCTGAAGAAGACGGCAGAGCCAGCCGTCGAAATATTGTGTTTCCACAACACTATCCGGCGGTACACCCGTGAAGACTACATTACCTTATATTTGTAATGCAAAATGACTATCAAAAAATTATGTGACTTCTACAATGCGATGAAGTAGTGTAAAGTATATCAGTTTGATTATAGGGTTAATATATTTGGTTTTAGGCTATTTATTACGATGTCATAAAAAGGAACACATTTCCCTGTGGACACATTTCACTGAAGACACAGATAAAAGAAATAAACAACAACTGTTCGATATTAATAACTATTGCAGGAGGCTCAAAAGGAAATTTAACCAGGAATATGAAAACAAAACGCGCTTTGATCCCATTAACAATTAAAAGACAACCTCTGATAACCACAATTACCATAATAAACAAAAGAGCGTGTGCAGTAGCGGTGGCAAAGCGAAAGAACGATCTGTCTTTCTTGAATTCGAGATGGGAGCTAACCTACTAAAATAGCGACCTAGTTCGATAAGGAGCTGCGAACTAAGCTGAACGCTCCCATTCGCGAACTATTTTGCGCAAGTCTAATGACAATGGATGGTTGATATGGAAGACTGGATAGGCTGAGATCAGGAGTTGGTGGATCCAAGATTATCCCAGTAAGTGAGCCCTTGGAGAGGATCAGACTGTTCACCCCATGCTCTAGTGTCGACTGTGTCCAACCTCCAGCACGAAAGTTGACTTATATGAGGCATCGGAAAATGCATTTGAAGTGACCAATTTGTGACAATTTGTTGCATGTTATTTTGTAAATATGTATGTTTTAGACACGAAATAAATGAAAAGTGAAAAAGCATTTGCTTCTCGTAATCAGTGTGTTTGCTGCTAACTATATAAATAAGGCTAATACGTCGAATCTATCTTTCTTCTCCTCTAACATGAGCTGAAAAGGATACCGACACCTTTCAGCAGCCCGCCTCCCAGACATCACCTGGGTAAGACGAAAAAATTTTTTTCTTCTTAAAAAAAGTGGAACTATTGAATTTTATATACAAACATCTGCTTAATGTTTAATAATTTACCTTAAATGTTGAATAATAAAAATCAACAGTTAAAAATGTTTTTACTTAGAAAATGATATTAATTAGGAAAATATGTCTAGCCTCTTTTAAGTATAATACAGATTAATCACTAATGCGTTACAGCAACTTTGTGCTTTAAAATTTTTGTTTTAAAATCTTATTTTAGAGTTCAGTAAATAATCGAATATTGTAAGTATTCTGGTTACATTACATACCTTACAATAAATCATTTCAGTTTCCAAATGGTCTATCTACTAAACAGTCAAAGAATCACATTAGTTGATATTTGTATTTTTGATGGCTAAATGAAAATAGTAAATCACACTGATTCTTAAACAAAGAGATGCTCTGTAAATCAATCAATTACTTCCGCTTATTATTATTAGTACCTGGGTCACCGATCTTCGCTCAGGATCTTTCGATTTCTGTTTAATATGCAAGATTTTAAGTAAAGTTTGATTAAATTTAAACTTTTTTTAAGACTTCCTAGACATTTTTAAGAACACCATTCCTTGCAAAGACAAGCTAACTAGGCTTACTGGTACCTGAATCCTAAGAGATGAACTTAGATCCGAGATATCAAATCCAAGAATGCTCTCTTTTTTTGTAAAATCATGTTACAAACCTCAAAAGCATATCTACATATGGAATTTCATCCAAATCGCTAGAGACATTTCCAAGATCGTCTATTTTACCACCTCATAAACTGGTTTTTTTTTTAAAAAAAAAAAAAATGCTATTATTCTGTTAAATTGAAATAATAATTCTAATCAGGGATCACTTAATTCTAATAGATGAGCACATCATCAGTGCTAAATTAATTACTTCGATAAAACTATGCTCTTACCTCGCATTAACCTCTCACCACCAACCATGCCTTTTCAAATGATACCAAAACAATTTCCAATTAAAGCAACATCCGCTTCGAACATTAATAAAGCACAAGGTCAGACGCTTCAAAAGGCACGATTGTGTTTATCAGAACCTGTATTTTCGTATGTATACACACACGTGGAGTTTTCAGGAATCTGTAGATTCATTAATGTTTATTTTTTTGTGTTAAAGACACGTACGGTCGAAAAGTCAACGATGATCAATTATAACTGCTAAAATTGTTTTCAAAGAAGATTGAAAAAAGACTTCTGGCATAGCCAATATTTTTTAAATATTTACTTTTTAAATTTTTTACAATTAAACCTGTAGTATTTAATAATAATGACATTTACAGTCAAAGTGATATTTATTACTTACTTACTACTCTTCAAAATAAAATACCTTTTATTAAAATAAAATACCTTTAATTAATAAATACTTGAATTTACTTATTTCCTCTTTATTATATTACCATTCGGTGACAGATCACGCATAGGTAAGTTAGTGTACTTGAATTCTTCATTTAAATATATGAGTTTCTTGTCGAAACTAAAGAGAAACTATCAATAGGCTTTTCTTGTACCTGAAACGCGTACGAGATGGCGTTAAAGCCGTTTTCGAGATAACAACACAAAAGTTGTTCGTTTTTTGCAAGGAAGACATCTATTTAGATAAACTTAAAAAGCAAAATGTTATCTAAATATGTTGTTTCATCCAAATCGTTAGAGCCGTTTCCCAAATATATATATATACAAGAATTGCTAGCGCCCGTGAATAGTATTCCTGCTCCACGTGTCGTGCAACATAACGAAAATTCTAGGTAAAATTTTTTCGGGTTAGCAGCCTATTGAGTCTGTTTGTGAAACGAGACGTTTCAGCGGTCAAAGTTTCTGCCGCTATTGTCAACTGACTGAGTCACCCGAGAAAATTTTATCTATAGCCTATACAACGCCTCGAAAACCTCCAGTCTTATCGTAGAACTCCCATACAGACAGACATACTACATTGATACAAATAACACATAATTCATATCATTGTTCTGTAATACCAAATAATTTTAAGAAATTAATGTTTTTATTGATTAATTATTTTTTGTTGAGAATTATGTTAGAATTTTTTGGGTATTTATTTTATTTATTTATCAATCTTGTTTCATGGATCCCTGCTGAGGAAGCACCTCTGGGATGTGAAACATGTCATGGTTAATATACATACATACAATATGAGTCATAATCATAGTAAAAAACAATTATATGTTACAAAGAATAATAAAGACAATAAAATAAACATAAATTTTTACAACTGTGATTTTCAAAAGTCATATTGAATACAATTCATTGTTTTGTTCAAATTCTTGAATGGAGTAGAAGGAGTTGCCAATAAGATAATCTCTCAGTTTTTCTTCAAATATATCTTTATTTTCTGCAAATTGTTTTATACCCTTGGGAAGTTTATTAAACAGATATTGTTAGTCGGTTCACTGTAACCTCACTAAATGGTTAGAAAATCGTACTTTCCCAGAAAATGAGGAACGGGAAGCAACACAACGCGGAATGACACGCATTTTCGTGACATTTCACGAATTACGGTTCTGTGTAAATTTGTGTGCAATCGGCAAGACTGTCAAATGATGCGGGATCTTGCTTTGATTAATTACAATCTCACGCGACCAGCTTAACAATAGTCGCTCCTTTTACTTGCTAATAAAATTCAGTTGTTCTCGGCTCGTATTTCTCCATAAATTTGACCGAAGGTTAAACCATTCTGACTCCCGTAACGTAAGATCATCACCGCCGGAATTACTCCAGACACGTATTTCTGTACGTTCCACTGACTTGACCGCTCGCCACACACTAGAGGCGGGTCGAGTCGGGTCGGGGTGGGTCGCATCGGATCGCTTCCCCAGGTCTGCCTATTTTTCGCCGACATTGTGTGCTACAGGAGTTCTAGAAGCATCGACTCATTTTCGTAACTTTTTAAAAATTATGAATTAATTGTACTACTTCTATATAATTTGCAACGCAAGATAATGGAAGTGTTTATATTTATAAATATATATATATATATATAGAGAGAGAGAGAGTCTACTGAGCCTGCAATTGATTTTTTTTCTGTTGATTTCAGTTTATCAAATTTCCGAGAAAAGGACTCATCAAATACCTCGTAAGGGAAAACCCTTCATCCTCTACTATTAGATACGTCTTTTTTAAGTCAATTCGCTGGATGAAGTCGGCATTGGAAAAAAAAATCAATTCTGAAAACAAGAAATTTTTTATCATACTTAATTCAAATATAGTATTTTCGAAACAATACAAAAGTGAAGTGTCAAATAACTTGATATAAATGATTAAAAACATAGTATTGTAGACCTATGTGTTATTTCAATCCACAATTTCATTTTTTTAAATTTTGTTTGAAATTTACTATTAAATTTTAGTTACCACATAAACCTTGGAAATGGCTTAGCGGCTGATTGGCTTGCACTTGCAATTCATGCTAATAAAGCTACTTCTGATATCTTCATAACTTTGCTGTCTTAAAATATAACTATCAATGCTGAGCTAATTAAAAAAGTTCAGTCTGTCTTTATAGGTGGGCACAGTTAATCCAAAAGTTAACTTCGTTAATCGTTAGCCCACTGCTTCAAAAGTTAACTGAAGCGTTACATTTTTGTAAATATAACACAAGTTATAGTTATCCGTTAAACGTTAACCTTCTAAAGATTGTACCGATGTTTAAGTGCTATAATAGGTTTTTTTTTTACTTCTAGCTTTGCACCTCGACGACGACAAGCTCATTAAAGGAGGGAAGGAAGTGGGGGGCAACAAACGGGAAGGAATTCGGCCATTGCCTTTTGAAGGAACCATTCCGTCATTCGTCTGGAATGTTTTGGGTATGGCCGGACAGGATCCACCACGCACGGTCTAATAGGTATTACTGCGCGCTATATCAAGATGTTATGTACCGTGATAGAAAAAAAGTAATTTTATAGAACGGGCTGAGCTGGGACACATACTTAGATAAATGAAACAAAAACAAGTAGTAATATTACAGTGCAGCGCAAATCGACGTGTATACTAAATAATAAGTTTTGTCTGTAAATGAAATTTATTAACAGATCGTACACTAACTGCGAGAGAAGCACTGAGCGACCGATTTAAAGTTCATACTTACACACCCATCAGTCTGCCAGTTATCAAATCTTCATGACTAAAAGTGTTATTCATATCGTAAAAATGTATCCTGAGTCCTTTCTAAAGATAAAAAGTATTTTCTTGTTTTATTGTCAAATTCCATCAATATCGGTATAGCTATTTAGTAGTAAAAACGTAACAAAAAACAGAGACATACTTTTGGATTTATAACATTATAAGTGTAATTCACACATAAACTGCCTGCGGGAGATACAATTCCTGAGTGACCATGACCAGTATAGCGTAAATGAAGTATACTCTTACGGCACTGCTCGGGCGCCTACGATTTGCCATGCATTCCGCACCTGAATTTATGGGACTTACATTTTAATATGCAGTCCTTACGACGGAACTCCCAGGCTTGGCTCACACGATGGAAAACAATAATTCAACATTTTTTTTCTCAGCGGGATTTAAACCGGAAACCACACGGGGATCTTAAAGCAGCTTAGGCACTGTGCTACCATCTCACTCTGTTGGCAGCCCTTACAGAGACTGTCACATTACGATAGTTAACGCACCTATCAATTTTGATGCAAAGATCGATTAGCGAGTGTAAAGTCGATCATCGACTTCAACGATCTAGTAGGAGTATCAGTAGCAGAGTGTATGTGTCATAGCGCGCGAGTTGTTACAGTAAAAGTGTGCGCGGGAAGAAATGATCGTACCGATCTGAAAAGTGTCCGCCTGTTGAGAAAAGCCTCCAGACGAGCTACCGCGTCGGTAAAGTACCCAGTGACCTTTATGTACATTTAAAGACAGTCGTATGTGCTATGGCGCACGAACTGTTACAGTAAACGTGTGCGCGGGAAGAAAAGATTGTGCCTAACAGAAAAGTGTCACCGTGTTGAGAAAGTCTACCGCGTCGGTTAAGTGATCAATGAACCTTATGTACTCTTAAAGACTGTTAGTTACGTAGGTCGTTCACTAATGTACAAAAAGAAATATCTTGTTGTTTCATTTGTGTTGATTGAAAGAAAGTTCTCACTCGCTAAGAACTTGCAAATCTTCGGCAATTATTATTCAGGGTGATCCTTGTATACTATTCAGTACAAGAAAATAATAAATATGGTTTGGTGGTCGGAATGTAACTACTTATAGCTGTGCAATAAAAAGTGTTCTTGTGTCGATATACTTGGAGTGTGTGTTGAGCAGTAAGTAACTTTGATAAATCATTTCCTTCCCCACCAAACCAGGGGACCGTTCTTAAAATTTACCCCTGAATAATTTCCTTTTTTTACGAAGTTCCGATAACCGTCAAACATGGTCAAAGCATTAAGAGAATAAGTGGTGATTGTGAACTGAGTTCTCGTCATGAGGACTTATATTTCAAAAGCATATTTTAATAAGTTATTTTACAAGACATATACATACTATGCGTCTGTCTTGCACAGTTCAGTTAGTTTTTCATAATTCCATGACATATGTATTATCAATACAGAAAATAGTACCCCATGTCCTTCCTAAAGGCATCTCCTTGTCAAATTTCATCACGATTGGAGTATCTGTTTAACCCTGAAACGTTACAAACAGGCAGACAGAGACTCAGAGTTACTTTCGCGTCTATAATATCAGTATAGATGAAAGAAAGATAAATGTGGGCAAGGATTTTCTAATTTTCTCGTTGCTGTTGCTAGAGTTGCTACTTTGACTAGGTTAATATCTCATAATCATCCGAAAATATTTCAGTACACAATTGAAATAATTGTCTTTATTGTGGTAATTTTAATAAAATAATTATTATAACTGCGTAGACGCACTTGAAGTAATTGTCCTTCCCGTAAATATTTTTATTGAAAGACTTACAGTAATTTCTAGCGCCAAAGTATTTGAAAAAAGAACTAATCAAGATCAAATAAAATATTAAAGAAATGAATATAAACTCCACAGACGAAATAGAACAGGCGGTGACAAATTTCTCAACTGTGTTAAAGTTATGATCAAAAAATGTAACAACAAAGCAGGAAATACCGCAGGGGTGCACTGACACACCTGCCCACATCGCCAGCCTGATAAAATAAAAAAACCAAACCCGGAAAAGATGGCAGCGTTGGCGTGACCCAGCTGACAGGAGAATGGTTAATCATCTATCAGATTAAATTAAAGAAAATCTAAGAATACACAGAAGTGAAATATGGGAATAAAAATTAGCTGAAGTGCAGAACAATAGTCGCAAGATGTTGGCTGTAACTAAAGCTATTAGCAATAACAAGGAAACCATAAGACCACTCCACAGCAGGCAAGGGCTTGTGTACGACCCAGAGGGCAAGGCACAAGCACTAGCAGATACACTAGAAGAACAATTTCAAGTTAACATCATAGATGACGACGAGAGCGACGATCACGAAGAGCGGGTTATTCGTGAAGTCGACCACATTCTTGCGACTGAGCCGCAGACTGAATCAGACTGAAGCGCAACTAACAAACACTGGGGAGCTTGAGTTCATTATTCGCAGGTTAAAAACAAAAAAGGCCTGCGGAAGTGACCAATTGTCTCCCCTACAAATCAAAAACCTGCCTCCACAAGCAATCAGATGACTTGAAACAATATTCAATACTTGTCTCAGATTGAGCTACTTTCCTGATGCTTGGAAGACCGCCAAAGTAGTGGCAATTCCTAAACCAGGAAAAGACAAGACATTTCCCCAAAATTACCGACCGATATCACTATTACCTGTCACTGCCAAAGTGTTTGAGCGAATCATACTTGCACGGCACAACACTCACATTGTCAGAAACGACATAATCATTGGCCAACAGATCGGTTTCAGAGAAGATCATTCAACAGTACAACAATGTGCCAGGCTAGTGGAGCACATCTCTCAGAAAAGCAGGCGGGAAATAGCACAACAGCAATATTCTGAGATATTGAGAAAGCCTTCGACAAAGTGTGGCACGAAGGCCTCATCTACAAACTACATAAATACAAAGTTCCCGATTATATAATACACTTAATAAATTCCTATCTACAGTGAGACCAGTACAGTAAGGCAAATCGAAGCTGGAGTGCCGCAGGGTAGCGTCCTAGCACCTGTTTTAAACTGCCTATACGTCAATGATTTGCCGCATATGGAGGGCAGCAATGTCCGCCTATATGCTGATGACACGGCACTTTACAGCAGCCACAGATATCTAGAGTACCCTGCACGAAAACTGCAGCGTCACCTAGAGCTACTTACCCAATGGTGCAATTTATAGAAAATAAAAATTAATGCCTCAAAACGCCAAGCCATCATTTTCACCAAGAAACGAAAACTACCAAGATACAAATTGCTCACGGAGGGAAGCGACATCGAATGGCAAACCGAAATTAAGTACCTTGGGCTGCGATTAGACAAACAGTTGACGTGGAGGTCCCACATAGATGTAACAAAGAAAAAAGCGAAAGCAAAACTTACCAATCTCTACCCAATTCTAAGAAGTGATGGTATAAGAACAGAAACAAAGCTACTCATCTCTCGTGCGATTGTCCATCCGACATTCTTGTACGGCTCCGAATTATGGAGTATGGCTGCCGATGCCACATCAAAAAACTGCAGGCACTGGAAAACAGAGCCCTGAGTGTTATTGTTGGTGCACCCCACTATTTACCAAATTGGAGAATCCGACAGGATCTCCATTTTGGTCCACTATCAGCTACCATAAAATCAGCTTCTGACAAATTTTACTTTCGCTGCGAAAACTCAAGACACCCTGAGATCGCTGCAATTGGAACCGACCCAATTGAACTACTACCACATAGGCATCCCAAAAAAAACGATAAACAGACAGTTTCCCTTCTAACCACCAAACCCTCCCCACCCCCACTAGTTATAAATAGGCCCACTCAGCATGTAAATAGGCCCCTTTGAAAACATACAGTATAATTACTCACCCTCCATTAGTTATAAGTAGGAATAGGTAAAAATAGGGTTAGGCATAGTTAGGTCCTAAATTGTATACATATATTTTTTTTAAATCCTCCATTAGCTGTAAGTAGGTAATAAGGTTGTAAATCTACATCTATCTACATCTAAATATATACTCTGCAATTCACAAAATTGTGGGTGGCAGAGGGTGCTCAGCACCAAAGCTAATATCTTTGCTGTGCATTCCAATCCCTAATGGTACGAGGGAAAAAAGAATTCATATAAGAATCAGTCCGGCACCTTATTTCTATAATTTTATCTTTCCTGTCCTTCCGACTCAAATAGGTTGGTGGAAGAAGTATTTCACTACACTCAAAAGTGAAAGTGGGAGTACGCATGTTTTCCAATAAGTTTGAACGAAACGTGCGTCGTCTATCTACCAGAGACTCCCAACCTAATCTACTAATCAGTTCTGTGACGCTTTCATAAGGACTGTAGCAAGCGGTCAGGAATCGAGCGGCTTTTCTCTGTACTTTCTCTATACTTTCGATCAATCCCTTACGAAACGGGTCCAAATGGCACAACAATAATCCAAATGTGGACGCACAAGAGATTTGTACGCTATCTCCTTTGTTTGTTCATTACAATTTTTCAAAATTCGACCTATCAATCGCAGCCTAGAATTTGCTCTACCTACTAACGAATTAATGTGTATGTCCCATTTCATGTTTCTTTGTACTGTTACTCCCAAATATTTCATAGAATCGACTATATCAATAACTGAACTGTTTACCTCGTATTTCTGAACAACTGGATTCTTTTTGTTAGTTATGCTCATTGTCTTGCACTTTTTACAATTTAGAGTAAGTTGCCACTCAGCGCTCCAAGCCAAAATAACATCCAGATCGCGCTAAATTTCTAAGCAATCGGCCAAATTTCTTACTTCCCTATAAATAACCGCATCATCAGCAAACAATCTAAAAAGGCTTTTCACTTTGTCTCCGAGATCGTTTAAAAAATTAAGAAAAGAAGTGGTCCTATTACACTTCCTTGAGGTACACCCGATGTAACATCTAGATTGGAAGAACTTTAACCTTCAACGACAACATACTGCGACCGACCAGTTGGAAATCCTTTATCCATTCACAAAGCTGATCCGATATACCGTACGCTCGAAGCTTCGCTAAAAGGCGGTTGTGTGGCACAGAGTCACAGGCTTTCTGGAAATCTAAAAAAATTGCATCTACTTGTGAACCTGCATCGATAACTTTCATTACGTCGTGTGTAAATAGGGCCAGCTGTGTTTCACATGATCTTTTCTTCCGAAATCCGTGTTGATTTGTTGTAAGCAAATTATTATCATCTAGAAAATTCATAATGTTCGAGCATAACTACAAACAGATGTTATAGATATGGGTCGATAGTTCCCAGGATCACTTCGATCACCTTTTTTGAAAATCGGAGTTACTTGCGCGATTTTCCAGTCTGAAGGTACTTTTCGCTCTTCTAATGATTTACTGAATATATCAGACAGAAATGGCCCGATTTCCGCCGCATACTCTGAAAATACTCTTACTGGAATTCCATCCGGGCCCGGTGCTTTCCCCCACTTCAGGAGCTCTAATTGTTTAACGATACCTGCAGTATCTATTCGTAATGATTTCATCACCGACTCGCCACGACGTGGGAAAACGGGAATACTATCCTTATGTTCATTTGTAAATGAATTTTTGAATACAGTATTTAGTACGTTAGCTTTATCGCGGCTTTCATTATCCTCGGAGCCTTCACGAATTAGTGCTGGAATATTGCTGTTGGTACAATTAACTTTTCGTACATACGACCAAAATTTCTTTGGGTTTTCTGTGAGACTCTTAGAGAGAGAGTTGGAGTGAAAATCGTTAAAGGCCTCGCGCATTACATTCTTAATACGTCCTCTTAAATCAGCTAAGGTTTCTAAATCGCTGCGACACCCCTTCCTTCTTGAGCGTGCGTGTATTTTCCTTTGTTTTTTGAGTAATCTTTTGACTTCGCATGTGTACCACGGTGGATCATTCTCCCCCTTTATTGTCCGCTTTGGTATATGTATTTCCAGCCCTTCCCTGACTATATGTATAAAACGATGCCACATCTCTTCAACGGTGTCGTTTGTTGACTTGAAGTTATGTTAATTATTCCTCAGGTAGGTTCTCAAACACTCCTTTGAGGCCTTACTGAATCTGTATACAATCCGCCCTTTTTTCCTGTTTCACTTGGTCATTAATTTGATAGTCGCAATTACCGCTTTGTGATCGCTTATTCCTGTGGTCGTTGAAATGTCGGTGAATAATTCTGGCCTATTGGTAACCAGCAAGTCTAAAATGTTTTCGGTACCGTTATGACACCGCGTAGGTTCATTAACTAGCTGCTCGAAATGATTATCTGACAACAACTCGAGAATTAATACATAATAAATACATAGTATAAATAATCCACCAAATCTAGATCAGCTCAGCTGAAATTAGGATAAATACATTCAGGCCAGCCTCAATAACTAGATTCAGATATTAGCAATAGGACACCCTGGCGCTAAGGACGACATGCAGCTTATATCTGCGACATATCATGATGGATGGATGGATGGTCACTTCCAGTGGACGACCGGCCTTACAATCTGTATCACAGTTGTTCCGCCTTCTTCTATGATAATGATGTCTTATTTCTGTATCCTTGACATATCTTGTCCATATATTGATTAGATTTTTGTTTTCTGATATCAGTTAGTATAATATATTCTTGAAGTAATGACAAAATTATAACTTTAGATGATTCTGCAAAATTTTAAATCATTTCTACAATTTTCAGGACTGCACTGCCGGATCTGTGTTTCAGAAGGGTTGTGTTGATGCAGCAGCCCTTGATATAGCAGCAACAGCTTCATTTCTTTGTGGCTTTATATCTGTGGCACTAACTATCCTGGTATGTTTAACTTCTTTCAATAAGAAATAGTAGTTATTTCTAAACATATTCATTAAGCTGCACATATACCCCTCCTCACAGCGTGGTTTAACTGTGGTCGAGTTTCTCCCATTTTTTACTCTGCCGAACAGCCAATCGATTCTGCCAAAAGAAATGGTTACAATGTCCCAGACTTCGACCGATTTTTTAGTTCCCTACATATCTCGTTGCCAGGTGGTCGAAATTGACGTTCTTGAAATGTTAAGTGAGGGCTCTCTCTTGAGAACTAATATTATCTTTGGTATTTGGAGAAGTGAATGGGCAAACGACAGTTTTACAAAGAGAGGGATTTTGGGAGTATTCCATACATTGTTATCCAAACTATTGGAACCGCCAATTAAATTTAGGGAATAATTCGGAATGAAACTGGAGACATTTTCTTATATTCATTTTTTTTACTATTTTCCTTCCAATTTTTACGTTCAACCATACTTAACCATAGACAAAATTACGTTTATCTGTCATTTGCGTTTTGTTATTCAAAGTCAGATGACTTTTTGTTATTACACGTTTTATACTGACTTGTATTCTCTTTGACGTTTTGTTATTCCAAGTCAGATGCGTTTTTGTTACACCACTTGTCACGTTACATGGGAACGCGGTCGAACAGGATAAAAAGTATCCTATGTCCGTCTCCTGGTTCTAAGCTACGTACATACTAATTTTCAGCCAAATCGGTACAACCGTTCTTGAGTTATAAATAGTGTCACTAACACGACTTTCTTTTATATATATAGATATTTTCTAACACAACCATACAAATTTCTGCAACATTCAATGGTCCATCTCAAGTAACAATATTATTTATGAATGCACCTTTATCTAACCTCTTTGCTGCCATTAATTTCTTGCTTGGTTGTTTGTTTTTGGTATCTCTTATTACCCTAGTATTTTCTAACACTATTGTGTTCTCTACTTACCAGCTTCTTTATAGGCTTCTCATACTCCTCAACATTCTCTGAGTATGGGTTTGGGAGAGATTATACTAGTCTTTTCCAACCAAAATGTCAACCTCTCCTTCACGTGGTGCACCCGTGGTAAACACGGACGAGGCTCTGACGACTTAATGAATCCCGGTATAAGGAGTCACCCACTGCTTGCCAACGGCCTCCGAAAGGCCACTGCATAACAAAGGGTATCCCGAGGACATGTAATCCTCTCAAATTACATATATCATAATGGCTTCTTACAGGGTAAAATAATTTGGAGGTAAAATAGTCCCCCAATCGGATCTCCCGGTGGGGACTGCTCAGGAAGAAGTCATCAGAATGGATTGAAACATTCAACGAGTCGGAGCGTGTTAGAAGTCTGAATAGGGCGGGTAGGTTAGAAAACCTAAAATGGGAGATGGAACAAAAGTTAGATGTTGTTGGGATTAGCGAGATTAATTGGAAGGACGCACAGGATCTGGAGAACACAGGATAATTAGCACACAAGCTGTCAGTGAAGTCACTGGTGTAGGATTTGTAATGAATAAGAGAGTAGGGAAACGTTTAGTGACAGGATTATTTTGATGAGGTTAAAAACTAAGTCCGCCCGAACTACGTTAATACAAGTGTATATGCCTACGTCACAAGAATATGACGAAGAAATTGAAAAAATGTACACAGAAATCGAAGAATTAATCCAATATATGAAAGGTGAGGAAAATCTAATAATCATTGGTGATTGGAATGCGAAAGTGGGAGAAGGAAAAGAGGGGAATACTGTAGGAATTTTTGGTCTCGGAGAAAGAAATGAGCGAGGAAGCAGGTTGTTAGAATTTTGTGAAAGATATAAGCTAGAAGTGGAAAACACACTGTTTAATAACCATGCAAGAAGAATATACACCTGGAAACGTCCTATGGATACAGGCAGATATCATCTAGATTATGTCATGGTCAAAAAGAAATTCAGGAACCAAGTTCTAGACTGTAAAGCGTATCCAGGAGCAGACATAGACTCTGACCATAATTTGATAGTGATGAAGTGCAGGCTGAAATTCAAGCGAATAAGGAAGCAGCTTAAGCGGAACAGACTAGAAATGAATAAATGGATACATTATTACGAGAGAAAATTTGCAGAAATGGTAGACTTAGGTCTAAGAAGTAACTCTGAAAGGAGCTAAACTGAGGACGAATGGAATACATTAAAGACTGAAATAATGAAAGCTGGTAAAGAAACATTAGGCTTTAGGGAACAAGCTGTCCGAAAACCTTGAATCACGGAAGAAATTTTGGAGCTGATGGATCAGAGGATAAGGTACAAAAATGCTCAGGATGAAGCAGGAAGAGAGCAGTACAGGCAATTTAGAAATCAAATAAATAGGAAATACAAAATAGCAAAAGAAAAATGGCTACAAGAAAAGTGTGAAGAAGTAGAAAAGGAAATGGTCGTAGGTAAAGTAGATGTTGCATACAGGAAGATCAAACAGAATTTTGGAGAAATGAAGGAAAGAGGTATGAACATTAAAGCTGCCGATGGGAAACCTCTTTTAAGCTCAGAAGCTAGAGCTAACCGATGGAAAGAATACATCGAGAAACTGTATGTTGGGGACGACTTGAACAATAGTGTAATTGAAAAGGACATTGATGACTTAGGAGATCCTGTTTTGAGGACAGAATTTAATAAAGCTCTGAATGACTTGAAAGCAAATAAGGCAGTTGGAATTGATGAGATCCCTGCAGAACTTCTTAAATCCCTAGGAAAAGAAGGAGTCGAAAGATTATTCAAGCTGATATCAAAAAATTATGAAACAGGAGAAATTCCAAATTAATTTAATAAAAATATCATCTTCACGCTTCCGAAGAAAGCACAAGCCGACAGAATTATCGCACCATTAGTTTAACATCTTATTCTCCAAAATTACTGACCAGAATAATATACAGAAGAATGGAAAGGGAAGTAGAAGAGTTAGTTGGTGAAGATCAGTTTGGGTTTACGAAAAATCGCGGTAAACGGGAAGCAATTCTGGCTTTAAGATTTATACTTGAAGTGCGGATCACGAAAAACAAAGATACTTTTACGGCGTTTGTTGAATTATAAAAAGCTTTTGATAATGTTAGGTGGGACAAGATCTTCAGAAGTTGAAAGAAGTCAGGTCTAAAGTATCGAGATAGAAGAATACTTTATAAACTACTAGCAGTTACCCGCGACTTCGTCCGCGTTGAAGAGTGTTCTAATATAAGATTTTCTTGAGAGGTCTGGTTGCTCCGTGGTTTGGGCTTTCAACTGGAGATGTAAAAGTTCCCAGCTTGAATCCCAGTCTCAGCGAGGATTTTCATAGGTCCTTAGCTTGACCTTCACCTCTGGCATGGGTTGTGTGATGTGAATTATGCCAGAATGCTCACTTGGTTCTGATTCCGTGTTGAACTGTGGGTACTCTATGTCCGATAGGATTTCTGGGTTACGTTAAGAGGCTACGAAAGGGGCTGATTGTGGAGATGTAAAAAAGCTTTGTCACCAGGTCAATACGACCATACAATTTATTTTAGAGCTATTTTTATTAGTAATAGTAGTAATAATTGTTGCAATAAAATAACAAAAATTTATTTATGTTCCACAACTACTTCATTGAATTTTTAAAACAATCAAAATATTGTTAGTAGTATTTTCAGTTTAATGTATCGGTATATACAATACTGAAGATTTGTCTCCTTGGTTTTTGCTATTTTCATAGCCCTAGTTTTCTTACATTTCTTTGAAAGATTTGAATTTTGTTTAGCCGGCATCTCTTATAATTACTAATTTCAAGTCTCGCGAATAAAAATTAACACAATTTTAATTATTGGAAGCTCAAAACTTCAAAATATTAGCAATACATTGATGGAATCGACTAAATATCAACAACAACAAAATACTAACATCCAAACAGCAAATAAATACTTAAGTGGCCCAAGAACGTTGATTTCCGTCAAAAAATTGAGATACTAAAAATGAATATTTTGATCTGAAAAAAGGAGAACTTAAGTTACTCTTTGAATATTGATTTTGTTTTGATGATATATGGACTACCTCAATTAATTCTGCTTTAAAACAGAAATTTACATATTATAGTAGTCATTGATTCTTTTATTCATAATGATCAGTGGTAATATTGGTTTCTCTATCTGTGGAAACAGTTGAATTGCCTGTAGAGTGTAGACCAGTTTACTATAGTTCGTTCATTTCGATCCATTAATTCTGCGCTAAAATATAAATTTCAATGTAATACATTCATTCTTCATAACTGTTTTCTCAATCTGCCAACAGAATTGAATGTCTACCGGCAAATTACCACTCCGCTTGTCTGCCACTCCACTATCTGAACAAAAAATGTATAACTTTCAAAAAATTACTTCGGGCGACGCCGCGTGTTCTGCTAAATCATCTAAGCTTATTATAAATGTTTTGATACAATATCGGTACAAAGCAATACACGACGTCACTAATATGGCACTCATGAAATAACTAATAATGTTTCAGTTATTCTGGCCCAGGCTGCACAATTCTTCTAATATTACAGCTAGAAAATCAAAGCTTTTATCACTCGCGCATTAATACATTCACTTTTGCATGTTAATGACGTTATGAATGGCAAAATAAACTTGACTAATTTCAGATCGCGATAGCAAATGAAGCCGAATAATGATGCCGGCAATGTGGCGCAGTAAATTGAATACTGAATAAATCTGAAACTACATTCAGCCGCATCAACTTTGTCGTCAGCATGATAACTGTTATTGAAGTAACGTAATTAAAAAATTTGGGAGTAGTTTACGTCGCGATACATGAGGTCACAACGTGACATAGTGCTTAAGAAGATTAATTAAATAACTGAATTCCTTGTGCCTTTTGCTGTGACAAGAAAGTTCAGCTTTCCTTCTGGTCCAGGCTGAATTTCAACCTAACCACAGTCTACATTATTATTGGCGCTACAAAATCAGTCTCAATCAAACGCGCATTGATACAATCATTTTATCTTAAGTTAGCGATGTCGTGTATCGCGACGTAAACTTGAACCAAAAATTTGTACTAAAGTCATGGTAACTTACAGTGTTCAATGGTAAGTCCATAATTCTCTGCAACTCTAAGACAACTTTCGTTAATATTGCTGGTCAAGTTAACATTTCGATAAAGTGACTGTTACTGCTCGTGATTTAGTAAGGTGTATAATTGTATCCAATATGTTGAGGTGTGTTCGTATAGTTTGACTTTGTAGCGGCAATATTAACAGAGATAGTGGTTTGGTTGAAATGATGCCTGGACCAGATTGATTTTTGTTACAGCATAAGGCAGAAGGAACTTAGTTATTATTAGTAATAAGTAAGCAGCTTTCACATGCTCTGTGTAAATTGTGTTGTAAACGACTTCCACTGTCACTTCATGAAACAAAAAGTTTCTACATTAGCCCATTGAATATATTTATTTTAAGTGTAGCATTCGATACATATTTGCAGAATATTGAACAGGAAGTAAAAAGCAGTTTCGTGAATCACAGTCTCTATTATTTGTACAAAAATTCTAAACATAAAATAAAAAGGGTTAGCTAAGTTTTAAATTTCGCCAAAAATAATTTGCAATACAGAGACTGTAGATTCAAGTTTACGTCGCGATACACATCAATAACTTAAGATAAAATTATTGTATCAATGCGCCTGTGATTGAGACTTTGATTTTGTAGCGACAATATTAATGGAGATTGGGGTTAGATTGAAACTCTGCCTGGACCAGAATGAAAACAAAACCTTCTTGTCACAGCAAAAGGCAAGAGGAATTTAGTTATCAGTTATTTAAGAAACTTTAATAAGCACTACGTCACGGTGTGACGTGATGTATCGCTACGTAAACTACTCCCAGACTGTATAGTAACGAAAAAGAAACAGGAAATAAATTAAACCGTGATAGAACTACGACATTTTGCACTTTTAGTGAACTGACTTTCGTGCTGGTATACTCATAGCATTTTAAGTTTTTTTCAGTTGTGATGTATTATTTGATATGTCATACTATTTTATGTACGCAAATGAAAACATCTCCTTGCGAACTTGACAACCGTACCTACCTTCTTAAAAAAAAATTAAGGTTAAGTACAGATTTATATTTCCTGCTTCCAAACTATTATTTGTCAAGTGCGTCGGTTTTATGGCTTTTAAACTAAACACAAACTTGCATATGTAAGAAGGTTGTTGCTTTTACTTCTGAAAAGTAGTGTTTGCGATTTACGTAAAAAGCAAAGAGTAGGCCTAAACGTGGCATGGCTATCTACGAAGTAGGAAACTCTTTGTTGTTTCAGAATTGATATAAATGGCAATTTCTAAAAGAACTATGCGTTTTTGCTTGATAAAATTTATCCTATGTCACTTCGCACACAATTAACTAACTTCATACCAAATTTCATTTAAATATTTTGAGTTATTAAGGCGTTATTGATTCCAGAAGTACATCCAAACACACATCCGAACTTTCTCGTTTTCTCATTTATAGATATAATAGATATAAGAATCAAATGGCTGTAACAAAAGTAGAGAACCATGAGAGACAAGCATCAGTTAAAAAGGGTGTGAGACAAGGTTGTAGTTTATCCCAGATAATATTCAACTTGTATGTAGAGGAAGCAATGAAAAAAAAAAAAAAAAAAACAGTATGTTACGATTTGCTGATGACATTGTCTTGTTAGCAGAAAGGGCTGAGGGTATTGAGAAATTACTGAACGGCATGAATAAAATACTGAAGAAAGATTTTGGACTGAATATAAATCAAAGCAAGACTAAAGTGATGAAGTATATAAGAAATGATACCAATACTGCTAGATCAAACAAAAAAATAGGATCGGATGCAATTGGAGAAGTAAGTAGATTCTGTTACTTGGGAAGCAAATTTACAACCGATGGCCGATGCAGGAATGATGTTAAAAGCAGAATAGCACTAGCAAAAAGAGCCTTAATTAGTTTGAAAAATTGATCTAGCAATTAGAAAAACTTTTTAAAAATCTGTGTGTGGAGCGCAGCACTTTACGGTAGCGAAACATGGACTTTAGGAATACCGGAAAGAAGGGAAATTGATGCATTTGAAATATGGTGCTACAGAAGAATGCTGAAAATTAAGTGGACAGACAAAGTAAGAAATGAACGAGTTTTGGAAATGAAGGGTGAGGATAGAAGTTTATGGAAGATGCTTACAAAAAGATGAGACTGGCTGGTAGGTCATATTTTGAGACATTCTGGATTGGTTAACTTGCTGGTGGAGGGAACAGTCGAAGGTAAAAACTGCAGCGGTAGACAGAGATTACAATACATGAAGCAGATAACTGTGGTTGTGTGTTGTAAGGGATATGTAGAGATGAAGAGGTAAGCACAAGATGGGAAAGGATGGAGGTTTGCATCAAGCCAGTCGAAATACTGATGAAAAAAAAAAAAAAAAATCTGAGTCAAGTCAGAAAGAAACAGTTTGTCCTAACATTCATAAAATTGGTTTCAAAACCTGGCCGTGCAATCTGGAACTCAGAATTTCCTCACCTTCGTAAGATATTACCTGAGTGGTACAATAAATCTCTTGGTATAATGCAAGAACAATTTTCATCAGTAGTGGGGGAAAGACGAATCTGGATATTTTTTTTAATTCCCCATGACGTCACAAGGTTGGTGGTAGGGTAACCAACATCCTCTCCGTGACGTGACAACAGTTTAGCGGGCTATTCGAGTGGACCAATTGCGGCTAAGGTTGCATGACGTCACACCGCTAGATGGCTTTACATGCTGACCCCAGCCATGGAAACATCTATCTGCATATGCCAAAAAGTTTCCTCTTCGCTACGAGAGGGGATGGTAGTTCTTCAATCCTTGTATGACGCTAGGAATCCCATTGCCCGGAACGGCAGGCATGTTATGATGTTATCATAGGTGCGTTCGGTGAAGGTATTTGCTAAGCCGCCGAGGCATTTGTTGAGACACGCGCGCTCGCCTGCCGCAGCAACTTGCATAACTGTCGCGAGCAGGTAGCACCTTACAGCGCGTAGTACGTAGCTGTCTCCAGATGGCAGGTCATGCTTAAATGTGGGCACGGTACGCGGTTGCGAAAATGCAACAAATATTTGCCCCGCACCTGTAAACAATTGGCGTTATATACTGATGGTAACTTAAATTTCTCAGCTTTAGAATTAGAGCATTTTACCCCGGTACTAGGAGCTGTATATTATTCAAAACCCCATCAACATCATACCTATGAATTCCGTTCATTGAAACAGACATTAAAAATTCACTCACCGAAGAATATACGGAAACCATATTTTTCCACGTAGGGTTGAATTAGAGAGGGATTCGTTTTGAAAATAGGTAATTAATGATTAACAGCATTAACGATACCTCACGAGTTTCAGCTATATTTCCAATATTTTAAAGGATGTTTTAAAATAGGTGCAATAATGTTTTCGATGCTGAAAAAGACTAGGTGTACAGCAAGAACACAGCCACTTTTTAAGCTCAAAGAGGCGTTGAAGTGATTTTCTGATGTATGTGTATAACCTCGATGAATTAAGAGCTCCTAAAGTAAAAGCAAAGTTACCGATTTGAAAACTAGTTTCTTTCCATACAGACATTTCCGATGTGATCACACGTCAATTTCTCTATCAAAATACCTTCCACTAATATTCATTCATTTTATTTGCTCCTATACATCATTTACATACAACTTGTATAATGAATTAGGATAAGTCAAGGTACAGTATATTCAATATTATTCTTATCTTAATTAACAATTTTATGCCTTAAGTTAACTATAAATCGTTTAATACATTTATTTATTTATTTATTTATTTTTATTTTTTTTTATTTTTTTTTTTACATGTTATTGACAAATATGTGCTGTAATATCCTATATACGTACAAACTACTACTACAAACAATCTTTTATTCTGCCTTTCCTTCCCTCATTCATCAGTTAAATACTCTTTGATTGAGTAGAAGGCTTTATCACATAAATACTCTTTAAGCTTATGTTTGAACTGTTCTCCCTTGTTACTAATTAATCTTATATCTGTCGGAAGCTTATTGAACAGTTGGGCTCCCAAATAGGAAGGACATTTTTCAAAATTTTTTTGTGTTGTGTGCGTGAAAATTGAAATTAATTTTATTGTGTGTTTCATATTCGTGCACTTGCTCATTCTTTTTAACAACCTTCTTTGTGAGTGAGATCAGTATAGTCTTATATATGTATATACAGGGAAATGTTAGAATCTTCAAATCTACAAAATATTTTCTACATGAAACCATTCTTTTTTCTTTTAGTATTGTTCTAATCATATGTTTTTGTATTTTTAATATTCTCATTACGTTATTTTCAGTGGGCCTTTCCCACGCTGATATACCATATCTCAGTTGGCTTTCAAAAAGGGAGTAATAGATAGTCATCAGAATATCCCTGCTACAGAATTCTCGGAGGTAGCTAACCATAAATACAATAGGGGTTAGTTTCTTACAGCATTGATCCACCTGTTTTTCCCAATTCATGAATTTGTCTATTTGAATCCCTAGCAAGTTAGCTGATTCTGTCTCCTTTATTTGCTCACTGCTTATGTTTAAATTTACAGAGTACCTTGTTCTTTTCAACTGAAATGATATCATTTGAGTTTTGTTTAAGTTTGTTACAAGATAATTATCTTCTAACCATTTTGCTAGTCTCTGGAAATAAAGATTAAGGATTGTTTCTAGATTACATAGTTTGATGTTTGACATCTTCACAGTTGCATCATCTACATAAAGAACCATTGAATCATTCTCCCCTATTGGTCTTGGGATATCATTTATGTATAGGATGAACAACAGAGGCCCCAGCACCGAGTCCTGTGGTACTCCTGCTTTTATAGTGAGGGTGTTTGATGTTACATTTTTAAAGTCTGTGTTGCTTTTTATGATCGTAAATTGTTTTCTATTTGATACAACACAATACAATACAATACATTCATTTTCCATTGATCCCAATATAAGAGACTGGCTCTGTGGGATGTGGAAAGTTGTCAATTTACAGATAAACAGTTGCATAACAAAATAATAAGTACACCACTAGATGTACAGTCATAGTATACATGGTACATTAAACACTTCCATTACAAAATAATACATACACCAGAAGATGTACAGTCATAGGATATATGGTACATTAAAAAAAAAAAATAACAAAATAATACATACACCACAAGATGTACAGTTGTAACATATATGGTACTATAAACAATTACATAACAAACTAAATACATACACCAGGAGATGTACAGTCATAGCATACATGGTAAATTAATTATTTGAACCATATTTACACAAGATACTGGCAGTTATTTTTAAGAGACCTTAGAAATAAATTCTTCGACAGAGTAGAAGGAGTTGTCAATTAAAAATTCTTTCAATTTTTTCCTGAATTTATTCTTATCATCTACTAGACATTTAATATGTGTTGGGAGCATATTGAAGATATGTATCCCTGAATATCGGACCCCTTTTTGAACAAATGACAATGACTTGTAAGTCTTGTGAAGATCATTTTTACTTCTAGTGCCGTAATTGTGTACTTTACTATTTGTTTCAAACAAAGTATAATTTGTGACTACAAAGGACATTAATGTGTATATATATTCAGATGCTAATGTTAAAATCCCTAACTTCTTGAACAGCTCTCTACATGAAGTTCTATTGCTAACCCCACACATTATTCTTATTACACGCTTTTGGGCTCTGAACACTTTATCTCTATGGGTAGAATTGCCCCAGAATATTATTCCATATGACAATAAGGAGTGAAAATAAGAAAAATAAACTAGCTGCCTCATACGGAGATCACCTAAAGCTGAAATTGTACGAATTGCAAACGTGGCTGCTCCCAATCGCTTTAGTAAGTCAGAAACATGTACTTTCCAATTTAAATTATGATCAATACACACACCTAGAAATTTCTCACTATCTACCTCTTGAATGGACTGGCCTGCAAATTTTATGTCTATATCAGGTGTTACTCTGTGTGATGTACTGAATTGCATATACTGAGTTTTATCAAAGTTTAAAGACAAGCCATTAGCTGTAAACCATTTATTAATCAGTTCAAAGACATAATTTGAAATATATTCTGTAGATAAATCTGGAGTGTTTTTAATTCCTATGTTTGTGTCATCTGCAAATTGGACAAATTTTGAGTTTTTAGATGAAACACAGGGTAGATCATTTATATATATTAAAAACAATAGTGGACCCAATATAGAACCCTGAGGTACCCCACATCTGATTAATTTCCACTCAGAAAACAGTGGACCTCTTAAGGCAGCCTTAAAATTCTCCATTGACACTTTCTGTTTTCTATTTAGAAGGTAAGAACTAAGCCATTTATTAACAATGCCATCTATACCATAATACTTAAGTTTCTGTATCAGAATTTTATGATCTACACAGTCAAATGCTTTAGATAAGTCACAAAAAAATTCCCACAGGAATTAATTTATCATTTATTCCTTCTAAAATATTGTCAGTGAATGCAAATATAGCTTGTTCTGTTGAATGACCCTTTTGAAAACCAAATTGTGATTTAGTTAGAATATTATTATTTTTTAGATGTTCATAAACTCTATTGTACATTGCTTTCTCAAAAACTTTGGAGAAGGCTGTTAGTAATGAAATTGGTCGGTAATTCGATACGGCTGCCTTATCTCCCTTTTTATAGAGTGGTTTAACTACAGCATACTTAAGCCTTTCTGGAAAAGTCCCCTCAAGTAGAGATATATTGAATAGATAACTTAGTATATTACTTAATTCTGTGGAGCACAATTTAATTAATCTGCTGGAAATCCCATCATAACCACTTGAGTATTTGCTCTTAAGGGATTTGATAATTTTTCTTATTTCTTCTGGAGTAGCTAATTTTATAGACATAGAGTTAAATTTTTCTTGGAAGCCTTTTTTGACAAAATCCATACTGTGTGTCACTGAGCTATTAGCAGTCAACTTATCAGCAACAGATAAAAAATGTTTATTAAAATTATCAGCAATTGAGAAATTAGATTCTACTGAATTTTCTTTGACAAAAATATCATTACTTGTTTGATTACTCTTTCCTGTTTCCTTTTTTACAATGTCCCAAATTGTTTTAATTTTATTTTCAGAATCATGAATTTTATGTTTGTAGTACATACTTTTAGATTCTTTAATAACCTTTTTCAGTATTTTGCAGTACTGTTTGTAATGTGTTTTAACATTAGCATTCTCACTGTTCCTAGAGGCAATATACAACTTCCTTTTATTAATGCATGATGTTCTAATGCCAATAGTTATCCAAGGCTTTTGTTCTTTTTGAGAAGCATGACACTTTTTCAAGGGGAAGCAACTTTCAAAGAAAGTTAATACAATGTCACTAAAAATGTTGTATTTTTCATCCATACCTTGAGCAATGTATACCTGTTCCCAGTTTGTGGCATTCAGGCACTTTCTAAAACAAGTAACTGACTCATCATTTATTACACGCTGAAGTTTAAAGACATTACTCTTAGTGCTAGTTCCTATTGAAGTGTTGATGGTTAATAACTGGGCATCGTGATCCGAAAGTCCATTGATGGATGGCTTGATGGTATAACTGAATTTTGAGGTATCTAGGAAAACATTGTCTATAGCTGAGTGACTATTATTCATTATTCTAGTTGGAAAATTAACTACCTGAGTTAAATTGAATGAACTGACTAATGATTCTAACATGACTTTACAGGGTAAGTTATTTAGAAAATCTACATTAAAATCACCACATACTACTATGTTGACTTCTTTTCTGCTTAAAAATGTTAATAAGAGTTCAAACTGGTTCATAAAAAGAGAAAAGTTTCCCGATGGTGCTCTATATACTGTTACTATTATGAAAATTTCATTATTGAATCTTAGCTGTGTAGCACAGGCTTCAAAATGTTGGTCAACACAATATTTGCTAATACTTATATCCTCAAAACTATAACCATTTCTAACATAAGTGACAACTCCTCCTTTCTCCAAGTTCGTTCTACAATAATAAGAAGCTAAATTAAAATCAGTTACATATGACATACCTATTCCTGCAGTTATATGGTGTTCAGACAAGCATAAAACATCAATTCTACTGATATCATTTAATTCATTTATGTGGACTAGCAATTCATCCACTTTATTTGTTAACCCTCTAATATTCTGATGTAGTAAATTAATCCCTACACAATTTTTAGTTTCGGTATCTGAAAACTCATTATTGTTTAAACTAATTTCTCTTAAAAATCTTTGCCTAATACATGATCCTAATCTAAAAAAGGAGCTGCCCTAACACCATTAACAACAGATATCTTTTCATGTGAATTTGTGGCCCCAATTAATTGTTTTGCTATGAGATCTAAAAGAACCCCCTTCCCTCTACTATTGAGGTGTAGGCCATGCCTAGTATAATCCCACCTATCAATAGCATCTACAGGTACCAAGCCCATGCCAGAGCCAATATCAGACATAAGATACCGTTCCAGTTCCAGATTCACTCGCCTCACAGCAGAGTTCATCTGTGGCCGATCATAGCGTCTCAAGACCGACATCACACTGACCCGAGTGTGGCACGTTGCTTCTGCTATTTTCTCCAGGTCATCTCTGATGCTATACCTATCATTCCTGCCCAAACTATTTCCCACTCCTCCCACTATCACTACATGATCCTCATCTGTGAAATCCTTACACAAAGAACCTATATCTTCTACTACCTGACCAAGACTAGCACTAGGTTTGAAGAAACTCATGACCTGGAAACCTGATCCTAATTTTTCCTGTACCAATGGCCCAACACCTCGTCCATGGCTACTACCTAGCAGCAAGACTTTCTTTTTCCCCAATCCCTGCCTACCAGACTTAACTACACAGTTTTTCCTACAAGTCTGCTGCTTTTTACCTACACCTACAACTACAGAAGGCTCATCCCTGTCTAACTCTGGCAACAGGGCAAACCTATTTTGCACCCCAACAACAAAAGAATCAGAAGCCCTTCTTGTTCTAATTGCCCTTTTCCCTGTCACCAGTTCCCAACCATCTCTGTTTCCCTCCCTGCGCAGCCTATCCAACTCCTTTCTAGCCTCTATCAGTTCAGCCTGAAGGGCACTAATCCTTTCCTCCTGCTCCAATATCTTCCTACTTTTGAAACAATCTTTACAAAAACATGGGAGAGCCTCCTCAATTTCCCCAACTTCGACGCCACTACAAATCGCACCCCAATGAAACCATTTCTCACACCCTTCGCAAAAAATTCCAACCCTCAAAAATCTACGGCAATGTCCACACTTTTCACTCATGATTACAAGAAACTAACAACAACAAAGTACACAATACGAGAAACAAAATTTGTTGAACTTAACATTACAAAAAATCTGCGAAATTAATTCACAAGATAGATATGATTCTATCCATTTATAGGCCTTACCCCTTATTCCCCATTTTTCTAGTTTGTTAAGTAACCTCTGATGATTTACTGTGTCAAAGGCTTTTGATAGATCTATAAGTACTGCTGTTGTATACTTTCCATCATCCAGGGATTTCTTTACCGAATCTACAAACATTGTGACTGCTGTTTCTGTAGACCTGTATTTCCTAAAACCAGGTTGAGAATCAGTAATTATGTTGAGCTTGTTTAGGAAGTCAATAAGCCTCTGTTCCATTGCTTTCTCAAAAAATTTTGAAATACTAGATATTAGTGACAACGGTCTATACTTGTTTACATCTGACCTTTCCCCTTTCTTGAAAAAAGGTATAACTTTAGAAATCTTTAAGGAATCTGGAAATGTTCCACTTGTAAATGAATGATTTATTATGTGTACTAATGGTTTTAAGAGATAGCTATTGCATTCTTTTATAAGCATATTAGATATCTCATCAGTTCCTATGGACGTTTTAGTCTTTAAGGACTTTATAATTCTTTTTCTGTTGTTGGTCTAAGGAATACTGAATCTGTGTTCACATTAATGCCTGCTAAATCATTGTCTTTTGGCTTGCTACTGTGACTGTTAGTTAGTTTTTCTGCTATATTTATAAAATGTTCATTTAATGTACATGCAATTTGCCTAGAATCATGTACTACAGCCTCATTGTACACAATCTGTTCAATGCTTTTATCCTGGTTCATAATCTGATTTTTCCCCCTCTCCCTATTAATAATTTTCCATAATGCTCTTTGCTTATTACTACTTCTGTGTAGTATGTTTTGAATGTTATCTGATTTTTCCTTGTTAATCATATTTTTTAATTCATTTTTACACTTTTTCAGATATTTTTTCAGTGATGGATACCCTTCCCTACACAATCTACTAACCCATTTTATATGGTCCTTGTGTTGTATAATGTTTCTGTATCCCATTTATTGTGTGTTGTTTTATTCTTTGATTGCTTTTTGTTTTTTACCGGGAAAGCTATGTCTTTGTAATAATTAACTAAGTTTATGAATGAGTTATATTTTTCATCTGTTGTGTAAGAATTGACTGTTTCAGTCCATGTTTCTCTCATTAAAAGGTTTTTAAACAATTCAATATTTTGTTTAGTATAGGGTCGATATTCTTCACGGAGCCACGTTTCCTCATGTTCTGCTTCTTGTTTTATACTACTTTCTTGCCCATAGTGATCTGATATTGATGTGTATATTACTTTTGTTGCATATTCATCCTCTGGGTGGTTAGTTATTACATTATCTATTGCTGTTTTTGAAGTTGCAGTTTCCCTTGTAGGACTTTTTATACAGATCTTAGGTCCTAAACAGCTACAAATGTCTTCAAGTTCTTTTGACATCTTATTGCACTTTAATAAATCAATATTAAAATCTCCCATTAGAATTACATGGTCATAACTACTACACAATGACTCTAGCACCTTGTATAGGTTTTTATAAAATATTTCAATGTTTCCTGCCGGTGCTCTGTATAAACCCACTACAGCCAAAATTTTGCTTTTTATACAGATTGAAATACCACGCATTCAAAATCTTTTTCACACAATAATTGTGAATTTATATTTACTACTTTAAAATCTAGTTCATGTTTTACTAAAATTAAGATTTCTCCTCCTTTATACATTTCCCTACTGTAGCTATTTCCCACAGTATACCCTTCAATGTGCAGTCCTGGAATTAATTCATTTTTTAATGCATGTTTGGTGAGTATTATTATGTTTGGACTTGTTTCTTCTATCAATAATTCTAGCTCATTTGTTTTGCTTCTGATATACTGCACATTTTGATGTATGATTTTATAGTTTCTATTTTCATTCTTGCTAATCTCATGTTTTCCTATAGAATACTTTTGTTCCTCCACTATAATATTGTCTGATGTTGAGATACTTTCTCTAAAAAATTACTTGTTTTTGACTCTGTTTTGTTCTTGGCTGTATTATGTTTCATTAACCATTTGTCTAGGAATGTGATTCTACTCTTAATTTTATTGTTAGTTTCTTTGTATGTGTTTCTTTCTTTCTTGTTATCCCCAACACATTTACTGCTTAGCAACCATTTGTCCATGAAAGTTAACTTCTTTTGAACCTTTATGTGGTTTTTACTTTGAGTTTCAGAGTTTTTTACTATATTTACCATTCTAACACATATTTTCATTTTTCCATTATAATTTAAATGTAGATCATGTCTGGTGTAATGGTATCGGCATAACCTTTCTATTTCAAAGTTTAAGCTTAACCTTTTCTTGTCACTACTTGACCTATTAATGTCTTTTAGCATCTTATCATTAAAACTCCTAATAAGACAGTTCATATTTGTTTTGTCATATCTATATGGCACTGGATTTAAGATGACATTTGTCTTTTTATTTACATCTATCAGTTTACCTGCTATATTCTTGAAAATGTCATTATTATATCCTATATCTATATCGTTTGTTCCCCCCATCACTATAACAGTGTCATTTAGTCCATAACTACATGGCCACTCATCAATATTGCTGATAACTTCTGTAATTGTCGCATTTGGCTTTATTACACTTTCTATTTGATAACCATCCCCCAGAAGAGAGATTAAAAAGTTGGCACAGTACCTCCCTTGACTGTCAGAGAGTAGAAGCACTTTTTTCTTCTCCTTTCTTTGTGGCTGTAGACAATTGAGTTCCTGAACACCTGCGATTTTACTTCTGTTTGCTGTTGTCTGCTTTTCTTCTGTTGTTCTGGTTTTTCAGTTCACTCTCGCTGATGTTCGTTTTTTGTCTCTTCACTTAAAGCACACTTTTTGTTTACAATACATGACGACGGAGCACACTTAATTTCATCTTTGCACTTTTCTTTAATTGTTTGAGTGGTTTTCTTAACCTTTTCCTTTATTTCTGTTGCACCTGTAACATTTTCCAACTTACTGTTTGCCAGATTTATCGTCTTTTTATTTGTAAACAATGTCGAGTTTTCGATATGAACTTTTTCCGGTTTAGCAGCTTTTGATTTCTGCTTCATGTTTCTTTCTGCTTGTATCTAGGCTTTCTTTACAGGTTCTTCCAAACCAATCAGCCTGTAATTTTTTTCAAGCCTATTTGCCAACCCTCCTGACACATTCCTTGGGCACACGTGGAAAATATTTGTGATATGATTAAAGACGCCTTTCCCACACCAGCTCCAAGGCTAGAAAATTGAAATTTGACCATGGCAAGACTCTTCGAATGGAACAGGGAAAGAAAGAATTTGTATAAGCATCAGTACGACACCTTATTTCTCTGATCTTATCTCTGCTGTCATTGGTATGAAATATTTCATCACACTCGTAATTTTTGCCAACAAGTTCAAACCTATAGCGTATATAAACCAAGGCCAATCTATTTATCAATTCTGTTATGCTTTCGTAAGAACTGTAATCACAAATTGAGGGCCGTTATCTGTACTTTGTAAAAAAATTGAATCAATCTCTTGTGACACAACACAACAGCAATCCAGATTAATGTGAGTTTTGTACGCTGTCTCCTTTGTTCATAGGCCTCTCTTGCCTTCAATCAATCCATTTATTGCCTTGCACTTTATGAAATTCCATGCCACAACACGTATACCTTTAAACATTGCTAGTGGTCATGAGATGGGAAACGTTTTAATATGGGTGGTAAATATTCTCTGTCTCATACATTACTTTGAATACGAGCGTAATGACGTACAACTGATAGGAGTAAAGGCTTATATTATATATCAATCTCGGAAAGCATGTATTTACCACCACTTTGTAACACTATCAGTATTCTCAGCTGGTAGATTCTAATTCTGGGTTGACGGGGGCCCACTGAAGTACCGGACCACAAGTGAGAAGTGTAAAAGTTTCAGACCGATCAGTGGTTGGCACATCAATGGAGAAATTTAGATACAGTCACATTACAAATGTTTGCGAGGAAAGAAAACTGATTTAAACTATGTGGTTGACGGTTTGAAATTCAGCACCTCAGTCACGATTTTAATATCTACGATATTAATACCATGACACAACCTTCTCAGATTCATATTTATAATAATTACGGCGCTGAATTAGTTTCTTCACTACCAGTCTGGCTCACCTCCGCCAGAAAAGCGAGAGTCTACTCCGGAAGAAAGTGAGAGCGCTTTCAACCATTGTGAAGACATCCCGGTGAAATCGTTTCACACAAGCATATATAAACTGGGCCAAAACCTAGTGACAGCAGAGTCGCAGCCCATCACCAACAGACTCCACAACAGCAAGAAGAACTCCGACACCAGTAGCCAGCACAGGGAATAGTTGAGCATTATTTCACATCAGCCATCTGGACTTAGCCACTAGCCAAGGCGCCACTCCGAACTTGGTATTTACACCACAGTGTGTGTTTCAGTCTTTCTTGAGGTCTCAGCCGGCTATCTCAATACTTACAGTTAAGTAGCAATTTCCTTCTGTTATATTTCTAAGTTTTTTAAGAGAGTACAGGACTTTGTTTCTCTTAGCAACATTACTTCTGCATTCTGTCATATTTCTAAGTGTTCTCAGAGAGTATAGGACTTTGTTTCTCTTAGCAACATTACTTCTGCATTCATGTTATAATTCTAAGTGGTCTAGGAGAGTTATCTTAGTCAGCATTTTCTAGAGTTATAAGCGAGTGGAGAACTTGCTTGACTTAGCTACATCAATTCTGTTTAGTCTAAGCTACTACAAGAGGAAGGAACTAGGGTTCCTTCAGTTAGTGTTTTTCTCTAAAAGATAAGGAAGGGCAAGCATAACCTGCTACCCTAGGACTTATGTGTATCTAAAGGTCACTAATTAAAACCATTTGTTGTGCATAGCTTGTTTTTACATTCAGTGTTACCATCAGATTTCTATCCTCTATCTTCCCTGGTTCCCGACGAGTTACCGCTCGCTCGACGAGAACCAGGTGTAACTCAATCAAAAATACCTAACGGCGGTACGAACCCGTGTCCCCCAAATCCCAGAGACGCTTCACATCCTCTGAGGTCCTTCGGGATGGGACAACGATATTACCTCCCCTTCATCCCCTACTAATGGGGGCGAGGACTCCTAAGAGACCTAAAGACCATTAAACCCGTCATCCTTGGTAAATGTAAAGTTTTCACCAGTGATTCACTAGAAAAAGAGAGATATACGCCGTGGCATATACTTACACACTTTTTAGTTTCCTTTTAAATTTACTTCACAGCACAGTGTGAGTACTTCGTATGTTCTAGGAATAAAACACCGTCTGTTAATCTTACTAATTCCACCCTTGAGGAATGGATCCACTGCAGAGTACATCTGTCATGTGTGATGAAAAATCGAATCACGCCAAGACATTGCACTCCACAGAATATGTCGACTCGTCGCAGAATGCCTGAGACCATCACTTGTGGCCCATTCTCCAAACCTCCTTCCGTTTTCCAATGATTCCCAACCCAACTCAGTTACTGACAGGGTTCACAAACACATCTAGTTGTCCACCTTTGCACACCCTACAACTCCTGTATTTGTGCCAGCATGTGGTGCCATCTAGCGGCGTGACTTCATACTACCTTGGCCGCCATGGGTCCATTGGAATTTCCCGCCATGCAAAGAACTTTAAACTGTGACTTTACTCGAACGAATGGAATCTCTTTGAGGTTGTCCAAAGGGCTTATCGGGCTGGAATCGTAATTCCCCCACTACTTTCATCGTATCCTAGATGAAGAACTTTTGTCCATCTGTATTGTTTCGTAACTGTATAAGTTTGATGAAAAATAAAATATCTAATTCAGTTAACTAACACTATTTTATTTGCATATGTAGAAACTGAACTTCTGTAGAAGTTTCTATAATACGTTGTTAAGCAGGTATTATACCTGTATAATATTTTCTGTAAAGTTTAAGTTTCTTTTAAGTATGAATGTGTAACATTGTGTGCGTGTAAGCAGTGTCGTATTTAGGCCTTGTGGGCCCCTCGGCAATACATGTGTTGCTGGGCTCCTGTCGGCAGTCAGCGACGTTTTTTAATTTTTTTTAATCCTGCTACTGTGCTGTCCATAGGCGGGAGGCTCTCCCGCTGTGGTGCGAGCCTGTGCTTAAATGCGGCCTTGCGTGTAAGATATCGATTAGGGATTAGCGTTTAAGTTACGTTATTTCTTTGCACATTGTACTTTTATGCGAGTTTGCAGACCCTGGTGCTGTTGCTTGCTTGCTGGAGGTACGCCGCCGAAAACAAAATACGCCTGGCTCGTCGGCGCAGAAACCACTGATACTTTGTCAATACTTTGTATACATGTAATATCATAGACATATGATGACATTGATGTTTTAAATGTATGTATCAAAATAAAGCTAAGATGTGTGATTTAAACTTAGCTTATCATGTAATTAATATCGGAAAATTCTCCATTAAATACTAATTGAGGGAAAAGATTATTTTTTCTGACTGTGATTCAAGAAACTAAAATTCATATGCTGCCGATTCCACTGAAAACGTATCTCAGAAATTTGCCATATTTTAACCATATGACAAGCAAGTACGGATAACTCTTCTTTTTTGAGGCATGCTCAAAAAGGTTTTTATTTTCAGACTAGTGTAAGCCCATGACCTTTGGTTTTTTGTTTTTTTTTTTGTTTTTTTTTTTTGTTTTTTTTAAGGCCACGGGTTTACAATAGTCCCAGTTCTTAGGATCCAAGTTCATTACAGGATTACCTGACATGGCTAAAATACGATGTTGACCTGCGTTTCACGACAAGGGTTCCCTTTAAAAAATTCTTGGGTTTTAAAAGAATGAGAAATAATAATAGATGAATTAAACAGGGACAGAGACGATCGAACTGGTTCATAATTGTTTCAAAGGTCATCGTCACACTTGTGTCTGGCCCTAAAAATTGAAGAATTTCCAATTACTTTGAAGGGAATGCGATCACCAATCACAGCATAAGTTGCTTCGAAATTGTCTCGTTGTTCTTGATTGAGGCTGGTAAAACCATGGAGGAAGGAAATACATGGAGGAGAAGTGACGTTAAATTGGTGAAGCAGGCACTAAACTCTCCCGCATGGCGGCAGCAGCGGTATTGAGCTTCCAAACATTGCGATGTTCCCAGTATATCCCGAAAACTAAGCAAGATATCGAAAAATTTTATTCTTTATTTTCGATTTGTCTCGTCGTGTTACATAAGAATCGATCATTAAATTTGACTTTTGCGAAATTTTTCTTCTCCATTTCAACTCAAGAAACCTCACTTTTAATACAGTATATCTCTAGAACTAAGTGAGATATCGAAAATTTTTATTCTTTATTTTTCATTTGTCTCGTCTTTTTAAATAAGAATCCATCATCAACTTTGACTTTAACCAATTTTTTCTTCTGAATTTCAACCAAAACCATTTCACATTTGGGACAGAATATCTCGAAAACTAAGCAGAATATCAAAAAATTTTATTCTTCATTTTTTATTTTTCATATCGAGTTACATAATAATCCATCACCAGATATCGGCGTCACCTTTATCCTAGAGTCCCCTTGAGGTTTTTGTACATATTCCCCGTGTCTGTATGGAAGCGGCCATGCCCCCTTCACTCCGGCCATGCCTCCCCACTCCTCCTCCGCCCTGCTTCACTTCAATGCGTGGTGAAGGTCTCTTGCGTCGTCTCCATATATTTCCTTCCTCCATGGGTAAAACATTCATAATGCAAACTTTGGTCAAACATTCCGGCCAGAGATATTACTACAGTTCAAAAATTATGAGTGTTATTTAATAGAACTCAGAAGAAACGACTTAGCAGAACACTTGTTTAGGTAACATATTCTCCACATTAAATAACCTAATAACCCACGTACAGTGAACGCGAACAAATACCATTAACGAAAGTGGTTAGTAAAACACATAAAAAATAAACCTTAATGTATAAACTTCGGTCAAGCAGAAACATTGCAGAAGCTTTAATTAAATTGAAATTGAGCCTGGGCCAGAGTAACAATTGGCATTCGTTGTTACAGCGGTGACCAGAGTCTTTTTAAAAGTTTTTTTATGTTGCTTTCATTAGCCATAGTTTTTTAACTACTAAATGCTACGAAAAACAAACTTAATGGCAATTAAATTGGTAGCAATTGTGTACATAACCTCGAATTTCTTCTAATGATACCTCTGAACGCTGTTAATTTGCGAGCGAAGGCTGACATGTGACGTCACCGTTCTCCATCCAATAGCTATCCAGGTGAGTGAGAGAGTTTAGGAAATTATAAATAGTAGACTAGTGTAAGCCCGTGACTGTTTTTTGCGTATCGTCACGGGTCTAGAACAATTCCAATTTTTAGAGTCAAAGATTACAACAGGTTGACTTGATCTGACCAAATATGAACTTGACCTGTGTTTCACTCTTAGGGTGAATAAAATCTCTGAGCTTGAAGAACTCAGAAGTATTAATAGACGTATTAAAGACGGACGGAGACGATCGCACTACTGTATAATTGTTTGAAAGGTCGTAGACTCGAACTTGCTTAAATTTGACCCTTAAAGATCACACTTCAAAATTCCTGTTTGCTTCGAAAGCATCACGTTGTTGGTTTTTTTTTATTATTATTATTGAGACTGGGAAAACATACATAACGTAATTATTGGTTATAGTATCTGTAACGGCCAGAGAACGTAATTCACATTCCATATTATTAAACAGTTGAGCAACTCTGAAGAAATGGATTACCAGAATAGTTGATTCGGTAACATATTTGGTCTGATGTCCACTTAAAATAACCTAATAAATCACGTACAGTGAACATGAATAAAGACCATCGACAAAAGTGGTCAGTAAGATACCTGAAAATCAAATAAACCGTAATGTATAAACTTTGTTAAAGCAACAACATTTGTAACAGTTTTAATTAAATTGAAATTTATGCTAAGCCGGAATGACAATTGGCATTCATGGTTACAGTAGAGACCATGAGTAATTTAATTTTTTAAAAGGTTTTTTTTTTTTTAAGTTGCTTTCATTAGTAACATGTTGTTGAAAATCAGATCAATGTTTTTTCAGTCGCAAAATTTATCGATATTTTTTAAACTATGAAACGCTATGAAAAGCGAACTTAATTAATGTATTATGGCTATTAATTTGGTAGTAGTTGCTTAGCTATTAAATTGTAGACATAACCACGAATTTCTACTAATGATATCTCTGGTCGCTGTTTTGCGAACGAAGGCTGACACGTGACACCATCTTCAACCAATAGCTAAAGAGGTGAGTGGATGACCTTATGAAATTATATAGTAGATCAGTTAACTTTCTTAATTTTTAATTGAATTTAATTATGATGGAGCTAAGATCTTGGAGACAATTTCCCTACTCATCTACCATTTTTTTTTTCTTTTGCTGTCATCAGTCTCTCGATTACTTTGATGCATTCTTCCATCTCTTCCCATCTTGCACTAACCTCTTCATCTCTTCTTACAACCTACATCTTCCGTTATCTGCTTTAGATATTCTAATCTTTGTCTACCTCTACAGATATTTCCTTCGACTGTTCCCTACACTAACAAACGAACCAATCGCGCATGTCTTAAAATCTTAAAATGTGACCCAACATTCTGTTTTGTAGCCAAATTCCCTTATTTTACTGGTACATCCCCTCATTACTCTCTCCTATACAGTGTGTCCTATTTAGTTGAGTTTGTTATCTAATCTGCTGCCAAGGTATTTACATTTAAAGTCTTCAACAAGAAATTCTTTCCCCACCTCATAATTATAACCAATGTTTAGTTTTTTATCTGTGTACTTAATGAACAGTCTCTTCTATGGACTTATCTTCATCCCAAGTTAGATATCCCGTCCACATAACCCTGCAACTGTTCAGCGTCTTCTACTGTTTTAATCCCATTATATAGCATTATGTCATCTGCAAACAACCTAAATTCTGATAGTGCACCATTAACACATTCATTAAAACAACAAAAAGCATTGGTCCCAATGCGCTTCCCTGTGGCACTCCCATTTTAACTTCCACTTCTTTTTGTGTAGTTATATTAAGCGTTTATTATTTATTGTACTCTCTTCTTACCATACTACATTTGTTCTACAATTTTTATTCTGTTTTGAAAAAACTTCTTCTCTCTTTTGTATTATCTCCTTGATCATTATACTTGAACGGTTCCCATGTCCTCTCCTTTGTACTGATGCTCTCCTTCCAGATATTATAAGCTACCTCCACCATTCCTTGGTTCCAAGCCCAGAATAAGAAAATAGGAGTGCTAGTTGCTTGGCTGACGACGGCAAACGGTATCTGAACGGCATGTTAGTGATGGCTGGGTAATCCTGTACCATAGTGGTCAGTTACGAAAGGCGTCTGTTTCCACAACAGGCGGCTTTTAAGATCGATCTGCTGATTCGATCACAGTTGGAACATCCCACGTAGGGAATTTAACCCCCTATCCCAAAATTAACTTCTACCAAGTTATAACGGAAAAAACTAAATGGACATTTAGTCTAGCTAGTTAACAATCCTCCATCACTAGGAACGGGTGTCCAACCGGCACGTTACTTCATGAAGCGAAGAGTCTGAGATTTCTAGGACGACTTCCGTCATGAGACCTATCAAAAACAACTCTTGGAACACTAAAGTACACTTAGTTTTAAGTATAATGGAAATTGGTAAATTTAGTCGATTAACAGACTTACCGAACACACGTAAAACCCTCATATTAGCTCTACAGGAAGACATATACACAGATTACGACTTATTTGAACCAGAGGGCTGCTTGAATTACAAATAACATAAGAAAACAACAAAATATCAAACTCCAAGGAAAAGATTTCAAGGTAAAACAAACTTTGACTGAACTTATCAACTCTATAAACATTGCCTATGGTCACAAGAGTCACAGATATCTTTGAGAAGACAGCCTCCTTGAAGTGGCAGTATGCTGGCCAAGTTGCTAGTATGAAAGACGAAAGATGATCGATGAAACAAGGACATATTTGGGTGCACGGCAGTGCACCCGCCAAGTCGAGTCAACGGCGGCACTGCCTACCCTTTTCTCGAAGCGATTCCGGCCATTTTTGAACCTCAATTTCTTCGGTCGTATTTACGCTATATGTCTCAAATTTCTGTTATGCATAGATATCAGCAATCTTAGCAAACGTACTTAATTTTATTATGTTACTGTTCTTAGTTCGTATATTATTCGGATGCAAACTTCAGAGATTTTGTCACTCACTCACTCACTGACTGACTGATGATCATCAAAATTCTAAGGCACTTCCCATAGCCGTAGAAAGCTGAAATTTGGTACACAGATAAAATTTTACCCACATATTATAAGAAAAGTCTGAAACTCGTAAATGTTCATATACCAACCCCCTTACCCACCCCTAACGTGAAATCGCTTTCTACCCTAATTACTTTATAAAGCTCAGATTTTCACTGTAGAGTGAGCTTAATATGTTTAACTAAAGTGTTTAATTACACTTCTTTCCTTTTCTTACTTTTGAAGTTATTGAAATTCAAACTTTTATTTCGGCACAACACCGTGGTACACATGCGAAGTCAAAATATTACTCAAAAAACAAAGAAGGATACACGCACGCTACAGAAGGAAGAGGTCTCGCAGCGATTTAGAAACCTTGGTTGAGTTAAGACTACGTGTGAAGAATGTGATGCGTGAGGCCTTCAACGATTTTCATTCAAACACTCTCTCTAAGAGTCTCGCAGAAAACCCAAAGAAATTTTGGTCGTATGTTCGTAAAGTCAGTTGTACCAACAGCAATATTCCAGCACTAGTTCGCGAAGGGTCCGAGGTTATTGAAAGCCGCGATAAAGCTAATGTACTAAATACTGTATTCAAAAATTCATTTACTGACGAAAATAAGGATAGCATTCCCGTTTTTCCACGTCGTGTCGAGTTGGAGATGGAATCATTACGAATAGATACTGCAGGTATCATAAAGCAATTAGAGCTCCTAAAGTGGGGAAAAGCACCTGGCCCGGATGGTATTCCAGTAAGAGTATTTTCAGAGTATGCGGCGGAAATCGGGCCATTTTTGTCTGATATATTCAGTAAATCCCTAGAAGAGCGAAAAGTACCTTCAGACTGGAAAATAGCCCAAGTAACTCCGATTTTCAAGAAAGGTGATCGAAGCGATCCTGGAAACTATCGTCCCATATCTATAACATCTGTTTGTAGTAGAGTTATGGAGCATATTATATGCTCGAACATTATGAATTTTCTAGATGAAAATAATTTGCTTACAACAAATCAACACGGATTTCGGAAGAAAAGATCATGTGAAACACAGCTGGCCCTATTTACACAAGACGTAATGAAAGTTATTGATGCAGGTTCACAAGTAGATGCAATTTTTTTAGATTTTCAGAAAGCCTTTGACTCTGTGCCGCACAACCGCCTTTTAGCGAAACTACGAGCGTACGGTATATCGGATCAGCTTTGCGAATGGATAAAGGATTTTCTAACTGGTCGATCGCAGTATGTCGTTGTTGAAGGAGAAAGTTCTTCTAATCTAGATGTCACATCGGGTGTACCTCAAGGAAGTGTAATAGGATCACTTCTTTTTTTAATTTTTATAAACGATCTCGGAGACAAAGTGAAAAGCCTTTTTAGATTGTTTGCTGATGATGCGGTTATTTACAGGGAAGTAAGGAATTTGGCCGATTGTTTAGCAATTCAGCGTGATCTGGATGTTATTTTGGCATGGTGCGCTGAGTGGCAACTCACACTAAATTGTAAAAAGTGTAAGACAATGAGCATAACTAACAAAAAGAATCCAATTGTTCAGAAATACGAGTTAAACAGTTCAGTTATTGATGTGGTCGATTCTATGAAATATTTGGGAGTAACAGTACAAAGGAACATGAAATGGGACTTACATATTAATACGTTGGTAGGTAGAGCTAATTCTAGGCTGCGGTTCCTAGGTCGAATTTTGAAAAATTGTAATGAACAAACAAAGGAGATAGCGTACAAATCTCTTGTGCGTCCACATTTGGACTATTGTTGTGCCATTTGGGATCCGTTTCGTAAGGGGCTGATTGAGAGTACAGAGAAGAGCCGCTCGATTCGTGACCGCTTGCTACAGTCCTTATGAAAGCGTTACAGAACTGATTAGTAAACTAGGCTGGGAGTCTCCGGTAGATAGACGACGTACATTTCGTATAAACTTATTGGTAAACATGCGTACTCCCACTTTCACTTACGAGTGTAGTGAAATACTTTGTCCACCAACCTATTTGGGTCGGCATGACAGGGAAGATAAAATTAGAGAAATAAGGTGCCGCACTGATTCTTATATGAATTCCTTTTTTCCTCGTACCATTAGGGATTGGAATGTACAACAAAGAGATTAGGTTTGGTGCTGAGCACCCTCTGCCACCCACAGTTTTGTGATTTGCAGAGTATATATGTAGATGTAGATTATGCATGCCATGTTTTAGTTAACGTGCACAGACTTATCAATACGTAAATGCCAAGATTTCGATCGCTCTTTTTCGAATTTGACAAGTATATATATATTATGCCCTCAATTTAAGTTCAAATTATGACATACATAATGGCCAAGTCATCAGATTTTTTATCCTAAATAAACGATCTATGATACCGAGAGAAACCATTCTGTTTCATAAAGTGAAGTGAATATACACTGAAAAGTGTAGACTTGGCTCAGAGGAAGATCTCATAACTTTTTGTCACTGCACGAAGACGAGACTTGGCCTATTTTTACATGAATTGTTTTTGTGGGATGCAGTTATCTGGCAGAGGAGCGAGCAAGATCGTTCGACCTGGAGAAATCTGCTCAAGCTCTACCTCTACCCATAACTCCAAGAGGCCACAACATTCAATGACTGAAGTGTCTGATGATGATGATTATGATACAAATGAACCTCATTTCTTTCATTTAGAACTGAAAAAAAAATCTATAAGATTATCACTGTGCATTCAAAATGCCAAAAAAAAGCTCCTCGGAAAAAATAAAAGAATTTTGGGAAATACTACAACACGATACATGAAATATATCAAGTCATTTACAACTGCTCATAGGAGTATTCTACAAAAATAACAAAAAAAATTCAATGCACAACCAGTAACAACCATCCTACTCCAAATATGAATTCCTCCCTCCCCTCCTCCCATGACCTTTATCTCGCTTATCTATTTTAATTCTTACAATACAAAAAGTTGGCAAAATTATTATGTTGGTTTTTGTACGTCCCAGAATGACAATAATTTATAAATAACAGTGAGCAGTAATAACACTAGCCAGGCATTATGAATATCGCAAAACCAAAGTAGATGAGGGAGGAATTTAACACTAAAATTATGTAAGATAAAAAAAATTAAATAAAAGGGATAATTAATAAACTAATACAGACACTATTTTTAAAAAAAATCTTTTAACACGCAACTAATTTTCACTTTGTAAATTTAACTTCTTTTTATATGTATGTTCACGGTCGGCGCAAGGACTTTCGGGCCCGGTCTCCAACAAAAATGTTTACTTTATACTTTGCTTATATGGATAAAATCAGAAAATTTAAATGCAAAAATGTTCTAAATCATTGATACAGATTTTAAAACTTGCTCATGATTTCCATTTAGCTAAGGGAGCGCCCAAAACTAGGTGGCTTGGTCTAGGGGTGGGGGGGTTATTTGTTACAGTTAAAATAAGGAACAGAACACAAAACAGCATGTGAAAATTCATTTCCGACAGTTAATTATCTCCGTACGTAATTTACGACAGTCTGACAAGAGAAAACAGTACAAAATGCCTTCTGAAATCAATAGGGAAAAAGCTACGTGCCACGCGGTGGGCGGTAGAGGCAAAGGCCAAGTCGGGCTAGGTGGGGGAGAGGAGGGGTTCTTGGCAGGCCAAAATGGAGCTACGTGGTTAATGGACCCTCCCTAGGACCCCTTCTGAGATCAGAGGTACTTTTGTCCCGCTTGATCCTCTAACACCGGCCCTGCATACGTTGTAATTTTTGTTTTGAGGGTAGATAGGCTCCTAGATTTTGTAGGCACTTTACTTTTTATACACACTTTGGATACCCGTTCCAGAAATATACAGTTATTTTATCGGACTAGCATTTTTGTATTTAGTACCTAGAAATAAATTGTTTAGATCTGTAATGTTACCAAATCAGTAGCCTTCAAATTCTGACATTCAATCGGTATAATGTACCTTTAAGTCATTTTTATTAATTTGGAATGACTCGTTAGTAAGAACTGGTCAATATAGAGACTACTAGCAGAGTTCCCGGCGTTGCCCGGTATGATCTAGATTGACTTACACACACAGTGAATACTGAAGCTCGTAAAAGAGGTAAGTTTTTTGGGGATTCTACGATAACCGTGGAGCTGCAATTTGATGACGGAATTCTATGTCTATGAGTCAAATTGAAAGTTATTTCATAGTTCTCGAGATATCGTATTTCAAAATTGACGTGGTTAGGTTGAAATGCAGCCTGGACCAGAATAAAAATTTCGCCTTAGCCAAATTTAATAATGAATTCGTATGTAACTTGGTGAGATAAATCGAAAATAAAGTATAAATGTTTTTGATATCTCGCTTAGTTCTCGAGTTATTGCATCATCAAGGTGGAAATGCACTAAAGGTGTTTTACTTTCTTCTTAGTAATTGTTTTTTTGGTTGAAATACAGCCTGGACCAGTTCTATAATAATTTATCATCAGATTTTGGCGCCACGATAATGATAGAACTGCCAGTGTTTTGCACTTGTGAATTTCATGTCAGTCGCTCAATTCTTCTATACGTATTTAAACGGCTAACCCACTGTGTAGTAGGAAAGAGATGGGGGTTGGGGTTGATTTATTCCTGCAATATTTTTAGCCATGATATCAGGAACATGTGTACTAATAACCACAACAATTCGTGCAGCAATAGAAACAATGTGTTTTTTTTTTTCAGGAAATGTAGTAAAGACAGAATCACTTATCAATAAATTACAAAAAAAGTAACACTATGTCAACACTAAAGGTTTTAAACAGTTCAATTTCATGTTCAAAGCCGTGCATTACTTACTATTAACAGCGAGAATTTAATTCGCATCCAGAGACAGTAATTTCAAAAAGCAACAAATTTTTCGGAAGGTTCTTCACTAAAGGTTTTAAACAGCTCAATTTCATGTTCAAACCCGTCAAATATGCATTACTTAACACAGCCAATAAAATTTCACAACATCAGAGATTGTAGCAGTGCGGCCTCAGATAATAACATCAAGAAACAAAAAGATATAGAAAGATTTTTTCATTGTATTATTAAAATTAATTTAAATATTTTCCATTTTACGTAATTTCCTCTTCGCATTCGATATAACTATGTATGGGATTTAAAGACTAAAAACCAAAATTTAATAAAGTAAACGTTACATGCGATAACATGGCTATTATTTTTTTTTACGATGTATAACGTAAGCATCGTATTTCTTTTATTTTTTGCTTCGGGCTGTACGTTAAGATTTTCATTTATCACTCCTGCGTTATGTTATTTTGGAGCATAAGACATACCAAACACTTATATTAAGATTCTAATCTTTAAAACGGTGAAAACCCCATCGAAATCTGCTCTGTAGTATCCGAGTTTTTATACTTCAAATATATCCAATTTTCGTTTTATAGATATAAAAGAAGAAGAAGAAGATAGAAGAAGATAACTATACACTAATATTTCTACGAACTTGACGTTACATATAGACTTTTTGGCTGGGCCAGAATCTAGCAGAGGTAACAGATGGGTGTGTAGGGAAATTGCCACCGGAGCCTGTGCTCCATTGCAATTAAATTAAATGAAATGTCAAAGGCCAGATTGATCGGAAGTCACAGCACACAACACATAGTCCGGTCAAAATACACATTCACTCTTGCATAAATTCCCAACAAGCTGAAAATTTGAATGAACGTTATGAATGCCATTATAATGAAATTGTGAACAGTCCCCGCCGATACCGTGTGTGCAAAAACTTTTATACAAGGTCAAAGTTCGCAAAAATGGGTTTTTCGTATTTTTTTTTTTTTTAGCGAAACGGTTAGTTTTATGATAAAAATAGATCAGACAAAAATTGTAGACCATGTAATTATCTACAAAAATTGTTCTTTTTTCCTAAGATTTACCGTTTCTGAGAAAAAACCATTCTAAAAATCACTGAAGTTGTATTTTCGGTAAAATACACCCGTTTCCACGCCACCTATGAGGTAGTGTATTTGGCGCGTTTTTTTTTTTTTTTTTTACGTTGTTTCCCCTTGGGCCTACTTCACGGTCTATTTTATTGGTTTAGTGGAATGTCGGGTCTTCTTATTCAATTTCTTCTTCCTGCATCTTCTTCTTCATCCTCCTGAGTCGACGTACATTGATTTACCAGTCGTTTCGTCGTTGCTGTATCTTCTTCTGTTGGAGATTTAACATTTGAACACGACTGGCCTTGACAACTGGTGCATGCTGTTGAAATAAATAAGCCCACTTTTTTGCAGCCGCATTTTGAAATACACCCCCTTTATTTTGCAGTTACAAAAAATAGAGTTAAGGAGCAGGTGGAAGTATAGTTTGGACTGGTTCCATTACATTATCAATTAGCTTCCAACCCCATTCTTCTGGATTCAGTTGATTACCAAGACATACTTGAACCTGGTAATACACTCCATAAAAATGATGGTGAGAAAAGGCCGTGGTTGGAGGAAGACAATTGCCCACGTTTTTTTATAACATGTATGTTTTCCAAAAGATAAGTAACGTAACTTATCTACGCAAGTATTTTTTTTTTTTTAATTCCGCTGGTGATTAGTGTTTCTGGAGTAGAGTTCATATCCTCAAAAAGTTGTGCACATCAAATTAGATCTTGTTTTTCAAATAATTTAAGAACTGTCGTTTTACCACTCCGGAACAATGCTGATGTATCACAGCCAGTCATAGAAAGTAAAAATAAAATGTGATCTTTACAGTAAGGACAAGCCAATAAACAACTTGTACTTGAATAAATTTCCGACGGTTGTTGAGTCTTGCCTGATTTTAAAAAGTAAATTATTTTTTCAATTGGAGTGCAAACGGTAAGTATTACTAACATATCAATAGAGATCGGATTATATGCATTTGGATATTAAGCCTATTTTCACCGGTTATTGCGTATTTTACCTAAAACCTAGCAATAATGCATATTTTCGCTATATTTACAATAGTTTTTGGTAGTGTATCTAGTTAATAAATAAAATCTTACATTGTAGCCGGCAAAACCTACCAGCAGCACTGCTCAGTGCTCATAGTCTATGACGAGTCGCTGAAGAACTACGACCCGCGTTTGAAAATGTAAATAAACTGATTTTATCAACAAAGAAAGCGTTTCTTAAGGCACGTTCTCGTAGTAATGCCTATTAAAAAAAAATTCCAAATGAGCCTCCAGAACCAGTAGTAACTCGTTGAACGATGTGGGTTGAAGCTGTATTGTTTTACAATGAACATTTTAAGACCATTAGAGGTGTAGTAAACGAGTTTGATAGTGGAGAGGCTATGAGAGTTTGTCAGTACAAGGAAGCATTTAACAATCCTAGTATTACAACCGTAGCTGCGATTAGCATTAGTTTTTTTCTACATACCTGCGAGTATTAAAAAGCTTGAAATTCAAGGTTTGACGTTGACTGAATCTATTCAATTAAAAAAATATATTGCCAGAGGTATTTCTGTGTAACCATAAAGTGAGGTTTAAAAATGTTTTGAACAATAACCCAGGTTTCGAACGTTTGTGTCAAATTGATAGTTTTAGTAAAGGGGCGGGTGAACTTTTTCCAGATACAATCACTGCTAACACAGCACTCAATTTAGAATACTGTAAGGTGACCAGACGTCCCGCTTTTGGCGGGGCAGTCTCGATTTTTAACAATTCGTCCCGTGGCGTTTTAAAAAAGTCCCGATTTTTTGAGAGAATGCATGACAAGCTAGGGAACGTCGGGAGAACGGAAGGGGAATATATGGCTTTCGGCGGCCAGGTGGCTATTTAGTCAGGATTTGAGTTTTATATTATTTTTATTAATTTAAAATGTTAAACTTTAATAGAAACAAATAACTGTTGAGAACTGCTTATCAAAGGTCGCATTGTTGATCAATTGTTAACATTCGACCACCATTCTTTAGACTTAATGAACATTTTTCGACGTTGGCAACGACAAAAACCAGAGACAACAGAGAAAATATTTTGTAACTGCCTCTCAGATGATAACTATACATCGTACTGTGTCCTAGTGCTGGTTAAACAAATGATGTCAACAAATCAGCTATTCAGATAATTTAGGTAATTAATTTATTTCATAAATGTTCTTGAATTTAGCAGGCAGTACTCGTATTATTTATACTGTGTTTTATAGAGGCATCAAAACGTCTAGCGCCGGCCTTGAAAGTGACACTTACGACTAACATTACGGCAAATTCAGAACTTAATTGGAATGATGTGCAAAAATCATTCCATCATATTACTCAAAATTTTCCGTATAGTAATTTTTCCGAAAATGATCTTTTTAATAAAGTATCATTATTAGAAAAATATATTGACAAGGAAAAGGTCAAATTTTGGTCTTTAGCAAAAGTCACAATAGGGAACAAATGGTTAGAAATATTTCATCATTTTGTTCCATACAATAATGCACTAAAATTTGAATAATACGCGCTGTCCTTACCAGGAACTAATGCTACGACTGTAAACGTTTTTTCTACGGTAAATGAAGTGTGGACATCAGAAAGGTCACAATTAAGTGCTGAGACTTTGAAGTGTGTGAAATATAATTTAACAAAGTCTTGTGAAAAATTTCACAAGCTTTTAAACAATGACAGCAATCTACTGAAAAAATTCACTCAAATGAAAAATATACCAAAGAATAAAATACTATACATAATTTTTTAATGTATTATATCTTTTGTAAATTGTACTTATGTTAACATTTAAAAAAATATATTAAAATACTATTTTTGTGTTATATAAAAAATTTTGTTGCTCCATATAGACCAACTTTTTAACCAAGAACCCCCCTCCCGTCAGTGTTAAAATCTGGTTTAGAATACTGTCCAGTTACAACAGTGAATGAGAAAAAAAATATTTTGAGAGATTGAAGAAACAATCTTACTATTAAATATCAGTGGCGTAGCTAGGTCAACAAGGGCCCCGGTGCAAAAAATTTATTTTGGGTCCTGAGGCCAGATGGGCGACCTTTTTTTTTGGTGTTGCTGGTAAGGGCCCCCTGAGCTGAGGATGGGGCCCTTGAGTTGTGCTTAGGGGCCCCCTGAGCAGTGAGAGGGCCTTAGTGAGGGGCTTCCTGTGTCTCAGGGGCCCCCTCAGACGAATGTAGAGTTAAAAAAAAAAAAGATAGCCAGTTTGCCATGAAGGCTCGTGGGCCTCTGAACTGTGCTTTGGGGCCCCCAGAGTTATGCTTGGGGGCCCCCTGAGCGTAGGGGTCCCGGTGCACTGCACCGCCTAGCCCCATAGTAGCTACGCCCCTGTTAAATATTTGGAACAGTATCCGACTGTTCAACGTTTACAAAAAAAGTTAAATAATTGTTAATTATTCAATTTATAAATATGTTATTTTATTACTTACTAATTGGTGCTGATTTTGGAATAAAAACCCCTCAAAATTACTATTTTTATAGTATCTAATGTTGCATATAATCCGGTCTCTTGAAAACCTCGCGGGTGCTCATGCTCATGCTCATTTGATGACTTGTGTGTGTGTGCGTTTTGTGTTTTTTTGTTTTGTTTTTTTAAACCTTACGAAGTGTTTAAACTGATTTTGACTGGACCTTCACTGACGGGTTGCTGATATGATGTTATGACATCTGACAGGGAGTAACATAGGCCACTTTTTATCCTGTAAATATTTAAGATTGCGCAAAAAAACTTGACAAACACAAAGTCGCGGGAACCAGCAAGTCTTGCATAATCGTGAAAATCTCATCTAAATCAGTCCAGTAGATTTCAAATTACGAGCGAACAGGTAGGCAGAGCAGGACAAAGATATTGCATTTTATAAATTTATTCCATTCCAAAAACCTACTAAATTTCATTAAAATTGGTTCAGTCTTTTTGACGTGATTGAGGAACAAACTTACAGATTTTCAAATTATAATGTCAGTTGGTAGGTACTAAGGATTTTTGTGCTGCTAGAAGAATTCAGAATTTTGCTATTGCATTTGATTTCTGTTCGCAAGGATCGCTATCGAGAATGCAGTGGCGGGTACACCTAGTAGTTAATATGGAAGTACGGAGAAGAAGGAGGGAAAAAAAAAAAAAAAAAAAAAAAGAGGGTACAAAATGCTGGGTTGAACAATAATGAATGGATACCTACTATAATCATAGAAACATAAAAATGAAACAATTATGAAATGTGTAACAATTTTTACTTACAGGAGATATTTATTGTACTACGAATTGTAAGACCAAAAAATCCTATATATTATTTCTATAAGGTATTTTATTGTCACAAGCCTGTATCTTCCTTCATACTTAACCGAAATCAGTGAATGAGGTGTCATTTGAAAGCTTATGGTCTCCACTTTGGTCACATCATATTTTAAGAAAGAACGTTTTCGGAATTCGACCCTTAAAGGGCAAAAATGACAATATTTCTAAAATGCCGTTTTCTATGTTACAAGACATTTATCTCCCTGGATATCTATCTGAAATCGTTTAATGAAGTATCATTATAAAGATTAAGATCTCCGCTTGAGTGACGTCATATACTAACACAGAAATTTTTCGGAATTCGACCCATAAAGGGCAAAAGTATCAATATTTTTGCAATGCGTTTTTATGTCACGACCCACTTGATATCTAACCGATATAGATAAATGAGGTATTATATTAAATATTAAGGTTTCCGACGTGGTGACATTATATTTTAAGACAGGAATTTTTCGTAATTCGACCCCTAAAGGGCGAAAATGTCAATTTTTCTAAATTGTGTTTTTGTGTCTCGAGCGATTTATCTCCCTGGATATCTAACCAAAATCGATAAATGAAGTAGGATTATGAGGAATAATGTCTCGGCTTTGTGACATCATACGTTAAGAAAGAATGTTTTTGGAATTAAACCCTTAAAGGGTAAAAGTATAAATTTTTCTACAACGGATTTTTGTGTCACGAGCCATCTATCTCCCTTGATATCTAACCGATATAGATAAATGAGGTATCATATTAAAGATTACTCTGTAAAGGAGGAAAATCACTATCTCTATAATCATGTCTGGGTACCATGGGTGTCCTATTGCTTGATGCCTGTGTCTCTTTTAATTCTTCTTGGCGTTTCCTCGCCGGACATGTTCTGTCGTGACATGATCGCCGTTGCAATTTACGCATTTGAAGAAGTCGTTGTTGCAGTCAGATATTTTGTGTTCTTCTCCACATCTTTCTTTACCTTTGCAATTATTAGCAATATGATTAAACCTCAGGCATTTGAAACATTGAATTCCAGGGGAGATGTAGGGTGTTACCTTAAATCTTAAGTAGAATATTTCCACTTGTTCAGGCAGGTATTGACTATCAAACGTTATCTACACTGTTTATAAAGATTCGTTTCAATCTTGCCATCTAAGCGTACTCTTTTAGTAAAACGCCGCACGTCAATGATCGGTGCAGCTGATTTTATATTGAGTTTGATCTCCTCGTCTGTCATATCTAATGGTACAAACCTGATAACCCCTCTCCGCTCTACTCTGCTTGCCGGTATAAAAGCTTTTAAGATGAGCGAATGTAATAAAGCATTGTTGCCTGTAAATTTGTTGGCTGCTTCTGCTTCTAAGAACTCCAGAGACATTCTATTAATACCTTGTTGGCTTATGCCTTTTATACCAGGAATCTTATTGTAGAAAATCTTTCCTATGTGAAGTGGGTGAGGCATGTTTCCTCCAACTGTTGGCTCTATTATAACTATATAAGGGCCTTCTGATTGTGCTGTATACTATCTATTAGGTTGTTTACTTTTGTCATTGTCCTTACTAGAATCCCTGGTGTCCAGCTGTGATGTATAGCCATCCTTTTCCCCGCAGCTTAACATGTTCTCGCCTTCTAATTGGGGCGTTAACTGTAAAAGGAATATACTCTCCTGATTGGCTCCATTATACTTAGTCTTGTTATAACTCAATTCAGATGGTATTAAATCATCTTTACGAGGTTTATAACACATAAGCTTACAAACAGATTTACGTTTCTTTTTGACTTTATGTTTCTCATCGTCCTCACTGTCATTGTTATTGCCATATTTCTTCTTAACAGGCTCTGACATATCTTGCTCATTCTGGTATACGAATGTATCCACACTTACCTCATCTCTTTGCATAGCGGCCCCTCCGCTAACCTCTGCCATGCCGCTTGATGCCACACACCGAAGCGGTTAAGAAATGGAATTAGCACTAATTAATCACTTTAGAGTCACTAAAATGCAGCTTTCAACACACTCTCCCTAAGCACAAGATAGTTTTTAATCAAAAAAATGTTATTTAAATACGAGCGTAATAAACAAGCGTCGTTACCGTAAACAACCAAAGATCATCTCCAGCACAGTCACCAGGCAAAAAAATACCTTCTACAAACGGTGAGCAATACAAGAGAATAAAATCTCCAGTGACAAAAAAGTCTTGTGAGGTTCAAACAGAAGGAACAGACAGCACAGTAATTAACGAGGAAGTGATCGGTGTTATCGTGAAAACAGTACTCAAAGTTATATCTCAACATATGAAAGGAAAGCTGTCAGCAACAGTGCTCAAAAAATACATGAAGTATCCACTAACAGCATACTGCAGGAAATATGTGAGATGAGCCTAGTTGGGCCTACCATGGAGACGCTTTGTACAACAACTGAGAATGGCTAGGAAGAAACAAATGATCATCCTACAGTGGAATGCTAGAAGTCTCTACTATAAGTGGAATGATCTAGAAAGGATAATGGAAGAACATAAAGCTGATGTGGTGCTGTTTACCGAAACGTGGCTTCTTCAATCATCCATCCTCACTCACAGGAATTTCAACATATACAGGAATGACAGGGAGAATGGATATGGAGGAGTGGCCATTATGGTCAGGAAGGGCATAAGCAGTTGTATTAGAAATATTGTTGCACCAATAAGTGAACTAGAAATTTTATCTGTGAACATTAGACTAGGAAGCAAAATCAATACAATTACTGTCATCTACAAGCCGCCTCAAATTAACATGAGTGAAGAAAATTGGACTACGATATTTAATCAGCTTCCACCTAATAGCTTTGTGGGAGGAGACTTTAATGCTCATCATCCACTGTGGCATGATTTTCAAGCAAATAAGCAGGGAGAAGAGCTGGCTCAAGCTATCACATGATCCACATTATTCAGTGCTCAATAATCAACATGGAACAAAACTCAGTGCTCCATATCAGAAGCACTCTTCCCCCGATATCTCAATCATATCAGCTAATCTGTTGCTGAGATAGAGGTGGGAAATCTTAAAAGATACTCTAGGTAGCGATCACTTCGTTCTTAAAACAACTATTGACACGTCATCACTGCAAAACTTTAACACTCAAATGAGACGCTGGAATTGCAAGAAAGCGAACTGGAAACTATATCAAGAAAAAGTCAACATGCGGCTGGGTCAGAATTCCAAATCCTCAACTGACTTGCAGGTCCGTTACAACGAATTTGAGGATGTTATAGTCAGGAGTCAGAAGAATGGCCAACTTCGGAATAAAGAAACCTGACAGCAGAAAACCTTGGTGGAACAGCGACTGCTCCAGAGCCGTCGCTTTGAGACACCTAGCTATTAAAACATATAGACACGACTCACACTTAAAAAATTTTATATTTCTCAAACGAAGGTCAGCTGAGGCTAGAGCAATTATTCGACAGTCAAAACGAGAAGGCTGGAAAAATTTTTGTTCTATCATTTCGTATGGTATCTCTTCCCAAGAGATGTGGAGGAAGATACGTTGGTACAAGGGTGACAGGACGTTTGCTAACTGGGTCAATACTGATAATGAAGCAGCGGAACTATTTCTAAACAAGACTGCGCCTCTGTTCGTCCCATTAAATACGGAACCTGAATCAGGAAACGATTCTAACGCTAATTCCACCAGATTTGGGGAACCACCCTTTCTTATGTCAGAATTGATCTGTGCCTTGAAGAAGGAAGACACTGTACCAGGAATGGACAAGATCACTTACTCCATGATTTACAACCTGCCGCAAAAGGCGAAAAAGGTGCTCCTACAACTGTACAATGATATGCTGGCAGCTATGTTTGTCCCAGTACAGTGGAGCAATGTTATAATTATACCTGTGGAAAAAACTAACAAGGACGAAAATAACGTTTCCTCCTACCGCCTATATCTCTTCTACAGTGTTTGGCAAAGCTGATGAGTGCGATGATAAAAAACAGAATTGAATGGCATATGGAACATCATTGGTTGCTTAGTGATCGAACGATGGGATTCCGCAAAGGGAATAGCACCATGGACAATTTAAGTACCTTAATTACTGACATACAGCTGACTTTTGTTAGGAGAAACTTCCTTCTTGCCGCTTTTCTTGACATCAAGGAAGCCTACAACAATGTGCTGATCAACACATTAGGGAAAATATAGGACCCTCGAAAAACTTTCGTCATGGTGTTTTCATTACCTGGCGCACAGAGTACACATTATCTCTACTTTATGCTGTAATGTCCCTTGGTGACGGGAAATTTATGCGTGTGAATTCCACTTTTCTTTGGCATCGGCGAGAGCCAGGTGACTCATACCTGTGCTGAAAGACCGAACGGTTTATGGCAGGCCGTAAAGTTAAAAGCTTTACGCATTCAATGAAATTCAAAGGACAGTATAGGGTCTGTGCCGAAATGAGGATTTCCTGGTACAGTAGAAAGTTGAAACTAGAGAAACGATGCTTCGGAGAAAAAGTCAGGTTGCGGAACACCTCTGTTGAGAACCAGCGAATCAAACAGTGTGTTACGAACTTTTAGAAACCATAAGTTTTTTTTTATGTTGCATGAGGAGCGCCAGTGGAGTTCGTGGATGACACGCCAAACGCTGCGACTCGCTGAAATTTGCCGCGTCTGCTAAAACTCCGGAGCCTGCAAGTTTTCAACGGGGCGAACAAGCGGGAAGGAAGACATTCTGTTTCTGGCCAGCAAACAATCCGCACCGGCGCACCACGGGAGACGGCCGGAGAGGTCACTACCTGCGGGGAGCTACGTCGCCATGTGACCTTGCGCCCAGCTGATCAACAGGGTCCGTGAAACTCTGTTTTATCCGCATGTCATCTGCCACGGTAAAGAACGCAGGCGATGTATAGACACTCTTGCGTCATTCAACCCTAGGCAACGCTCTGAGATGAGAATCATGCTCTAAATTGTTCAAAAGAAACTTTTAATATTCAGTTCTGTTCAATAAACCAATCAATTTTATATTCAAAGAAAATAATAGGTGTTGTAAACCCTGCTTTCAATAACTTCCTTTCCAATGTATCAGTATATCATTTGAATAGATGAAGATTTGTGTTTTTTAATGGCATTTAAAAATTACAATTGATTAAAAGTATTTCAGAATTGGAATGTCGCTTCTATCGGATAGAGAACACTTCCATTCTTGGCGCCTACCCGGGATTAATTTTGCAAATTAATGCATCTCATTATTTTATTCTAATTTTAATAACGTCTTAAAAACTAGATGTTACAATGTGGTGACTGCTTCAGTCGACATGTATTCCAAGGTTTGCCTCAGGGAGACCTAATGAGTCCTATCCTATTTGACATTTATACTTTGCAATAGCCTGAGAGGATTTGTAACCTATCTTCAATATGCTGATGATTTTGTGGTCTATGTTTCTCATCCTGACAAACAAAAAGCAAAAAATTTGCTCGAAACTCAGGTAAATGAAGTACAAATCTGTCTGAAAGATAGAGGCCTAGAGCTTTCGGTAGATAAAAGTAAGTTATGTTTATTCTCACAAAGACAATTTCAGAATAATGACTTTAAAATTACAATAGGTGGATATACCATGGAAGTAGTCTCCGAAGTACAGTTTCTGGGGATGTGGTTAGACATTAAACTCTCATGGCGAAGACATATAGCAGAACTAAAACAATCATCCATACAGCGAATAAATATCCTTAAGGCCCTAGCATCTCTGAGCTGGGGCACGGATCCCAGAATCCTTAATAACATTTATTATAGCTTAGTGAGGAGCAGACTCGAATATGGGGGATTTCTCTACGAAACTGCGTCAATTTCTACCCTCAGAAAGTTAGACATCATCCAATCGGTAGCTTTAAGGGTGGTAGGCGGTTTTCTTAAAATTACTCCCGTTGCTGCGATGGAGGTAGAAACAGCAACTCTTCCATTAGACCTAAGAAGAAAGAAAGTGGGAATGAATTTTTGGATAAGAGTTTGTTCCACCAAACGACATCCATTAATAAGAAAAGTGCAGCTTCTTGCTCATGAGCATTCTTGGAACCTATCTAAGTATCACAAAATACCTTCACTTGTGAATTTCTTTCAAACAACAGCTCAGTGGGTCATTTACAGTTCAGATATCAATTACTCGTAGAGTGAGGAAGAACTATGGCAACGGTCAGATCTATCCCCTCTAATTCACATTTACCTTATGACAGACTGATTAGTGAAAAAAAATCACAGTGAGGAGGAACTGAAGTGCCTCACACTAGAAGCACTGAACTCGAGATGGAAGGCGTGGCACAAAATTTTTACAGACGACTCAAAGGAAAAAGGAAAGGCTTCCGCTGCTGCATTTGTAGACCCTGGTCGCTACGTTCACGAAGCCTACAGGTTACCAAGCCAGTTTTCGACGTTCTCATCAGAGCTTTATGCCATTCTAAAAGCGCTGCAATACATTCATTAGACATCTCAGTCAAATATAGTGATCTGCACACATTCTAGAAGTACCCTACAGGCAATAATGGAAGTATCAAAAGGAAGATGCCGGAACTATTTAGTCTACGACATAGCCAGGGAACTTGAGAAGTTATCAGTAGAAGGAATACAAGTGCAGTTCCAGTCGGTACCGAGCCATGTTGGGGTGTTGGGAAACGAGGCAGCAGACAGAACAGCACGTCGTCACCTTACTGCTGCAAAACAGAAAAACTTTCGATACCCTACACAGACTTCAAGGCCATTGTTACCAACATTGTTAAGACTGAGTGGGAGAAGAGACGGTTTGCCGACTGCCAGGGAAAGGGACTTTGGTATCGAGCCATCTGCAACAACATAGTAAGCAAGCCATGGTACGCTCAAGTAGAACTGAACAGGAAAGAAATTACTTTAATTAATTTAGGACAGGTCGCACTTTATTACGTGACAAAAAATACGTCATGCGGTTGGGGGATTCGCCGATGTGCCTATCGTGTGATTCTGTAGAGGATATTTATCACTTCATGCTGAGCTGCAGGCAACATCAATCAGCGAGAAAACAACTGCTAGAAGATGGTCTGAAAATAACTGATATAACTTCTCTGATGCAATATCTCTCTGTTCCGAGCAAGAAATCGGTCAAGATAATTTCCCTGTATGTTAAATGTACTAAAGGTGTAATTTAAAATTCATTTTAATATATTGTATAAGGTTATTGGCTGTATTAGCCTTCGGCTAAAGCCATAAAATAAAATAAAAAAAAGATTAAGGTCTTCGCCATGGTGACATAGTTTAAGAAAGGAATTTTTCGGTATTCGACCCTCAAAGCGCATAGATATCAGTATTTCTAAAATACTTTTATTGTGTCTCAAGTCATTTATCTCTCTTGACAATGAAACAAAATTGATAAACGAGATATCATTTTACAGATTGTTGTCTTCGTAAGGTCTTTCGGTTCCGTTAAACCACATTTCAAGAATGAAATTTTTCAAAATTCTACCCTTAGAGGGCAAAAGCATTAATATATTTCTGTCGCGAGTTATTTATTTCCCTTGATACCTAACCGAAATTATTAAAGGAGGTATCGTTTTAAATATTAAATTACACGCTTTGGTCACATCATATTTCTTTAAAAAAAAACTTTCTCCAAATTCAACTCTTAAGGGGCAAAAATATCATCATTTCTAAAACTTTTTTTTTTTTTACCTGACTTGACAATTAACCGAAATCGGTAAATGAGGTATCATTTTAAAGACCAAGGTAAAACTGCTTTGGTCACACCATATTTTATAAAAGGATTTTTTTGGAATTCGACCTTTAAGGGACAGAAGTATCAATATTATTTCTACAGCATGTTTTTTTTTTAAAAAAATTTTATTTCATGCTATTTTTCTTCTTCGATACCTAGCCAAAATCGATAAATATCATATTGTTTTAAATATTAAGGTCTCCAGTTAGGTAAAATCATAAATTAAGAAAGAATTTTTCGGAATTTGGTGCTTGAAGTGGTAGCGTGTATGAGACAGTTCAGACCCAAGTCCCTAGATTGCAGCAGCAGATATCACAGAGATGTCAATAAACTTTTTTTATTCATTAAGTAGCTTTTCGAATATTTTTTTTTTTCTGTTTCGGAAACACTTTCGTTTTGCCATGCAATTCTAATGTAAACATTTTATTCACACAGCAACAAATATCACAGACATGTTGCGTGCATTTTGTTCTTATTGGTTGTATTCTGTTTAGGTCAATGACAGTTTGTCGTAAATGAAGAGTGTTTTAAATTTTTCTAACCGTTTCATAATATGCTGTAAGTATTTTGATGCATACTTATTACGCTAAATATATATATATATATATATATGCTAAAAAAGTACGGTTCTACTTTTCATTATATTACAAGCATTAAACCTCACTATTCATCGCATTTTATTCGCGAAATTTTCGCACGGGTCGTCTAGTCAAAATTAATAATTTTAAGAAGGAAAATTTTATAATCTATATAATGATATTTGTTGCCAATTCAAACGTATTTTGTCGAACAACAATAAATATATCAGAGATTTCTTGAAAGTCCAAATTATCCGCTATTTCTCAGTTTACCTGCACTACCGTGTGATCATTCAGTCTTTGCTTACTACTCCTTAAGTAAGCGTTTATTCTTCGTAATGCTGTTGGAGCCAAGAGTTTAACTCGGGAAAATCCTGTGATCACGGCTTCAAAAATCGAATGTAATTTCATTGGCCCCTTTTGGTTAGGCCTCCGTTTATTAAAACACGAAGAATTGAAATCATTTTTAAGAAGGTGGTTCTAGCTATTTTTATACCTACATATATATATATATATATATATATATATATATATAAATGCAGTGTGAACGTGACTTTTTAACCTTTCTAAAGCACTTTAAGTGTATGCCTTAATAGACTCATCATATCTTTATAATTTTACCAACGCAGAAAGGCTACGCCACAAGGTTATTTACAGATTTGGCAAAACACTTTATCTCTATCTCCATCATATAATAGCCATCGAAAAATTGTTTGCCACTTACTTTGAAAATTTCAACTTCTCTTCAATTGAATTTTTAGAAATAACATTTTCCTGGATTGATTTGTTGAACTGTACTTAACTAAGAAGAATTAGTAGTGGAGGTTTCTTCAGGTTTAGTAATTTATGATTTCGAACGACAAATTTTCCGTCGAAACTAATCATTTTCCGAAATAAACTCGATAACAAAACACGCAGTGGGCTCTGAAAGCAAGTGCTTTATTTAGTAGCTCGAATGCTTGGCTTGGTTGTGTGCGTGCTCTTCTCAAATCACATCTACACTAGATGGTTTGAAGTAGTGTGGCCTAACGTAGTACTTACTTTCTCCTTGGGCATGACGCGCACGGTAAGCAAGCGCGATCTCGTTCAGACGTTTGCATTGCAAGTGGCGTGTGAGATAGGTAAAACAGGTATCAATCAAAGCCGATTATTGGTTAGTTATGATGTCAAATGTTCACGGGTGCTCCGCACCCACTACTACCCTCTCACGAGTGCTAGAGCCCCCGAGCACCTACAGTCGGCGCCCCTGAAATCAACTGGATTAAATCGATTTATTGCAGTTTCAACGATAAGTACAACAGCGTCATTGTCAGCTTGCTTGACTAAAATATGCTCACTAGCAAATAAATATTCTTCATTTAATTCATCGTCGGGCAGTTCTATCATTACCGTGGCGCCAAAATCTGATGATGAATTCTTGCAGAACTCGACGAAATAAATCGAAAATAAAGAATAAAAAATTTTTTGATATCTCGCTTGGTTTTCGAGATATAGCATGTTAAAAATCAGCCATAGGTATAGTTCCTTCTGCTTTTGATGTTTTTTCTTGTGGTCCAGGCCATATTTCAACCTAATAACAATCACTAGGAAGAAAATAAAACACCTATAGTGCATTTCCACCATGTAGATATGGTGGTTTTGGTGAAAAAAAATTTTTTTGGTCCAGGCCGAATCTCACCCTAACTTCATAACTTTTGAGATACAATATCTCGAGAACTAAGCGAGATATCAAAAAACTTTTTTCTTTATTTTCCATTTATCTCATCGAGTTACGTAAGAATTCATCATCAAATTTGGCTATAGCGAAATTTTTCTTCTGGTCCAGGCTGTATTTCAACCTAACTACGTCAATTTTGAGATACGAAATCTCGAGAACCAAATGAGATATCAAAAAAAATTTATTCTTTATTTTCGATTTGTTTTGTCGAGTTCTATAAGAATCAACCATCGTATTGTGGCGCCACGGTAATGATAGAATCCCCCATCGTCGCAAAAGAAGCAACAATTTTTGAAGACAAAAAGCTGATTCACTTACGCGTGCTCTGGTATGAGGACGACATGTTTTAGATGTACTGGCTTGTTGCCCTTCATGCTGTCTTTTCACTGCAGCAATAATACTCTTCCGAGTGTAGTTTTTGCGACTTTTAGGTAGTTAGTAAATTCATCATCTCTTTCAACACTTGTGTCAATCAACGTCTTCTTGCCACGATCAACTGTAACCATTTAACTTGCAGGCAAAGGTTTATTACAAACTAGTGGAGTTCCCGGCGTTGCCAGGTATAGTTGACATAACTTTACCCGTACCCTATTTTTGTTCCCGCTATGAGACATTTGTACAAAGTTTCATAAAATTAGCGCCATCTTTTTTTCAGAATTAAAGCAAACCCGTCCCCTACCAAGAATCGGTTGCTTTGAAGTTTATTTAAACGTACATTATTTTCATTCGTACGAAAAGATTAACGTGTATCAAGCTTCGTTAATTTGGTTAAGAAATTGCATTACTACATTACTGAACAAAGCTGGATTATGTTAGAAACTCACATTTGATTCAATTGCGAAGAGAATGGATATACTTTTTGCTTGAAACTCCGCAGATTCAACCTTTTATACAAATATCAAAAGTGAATTCGGAATAATATTACCGTAAACAGAAGACTAATGTTGAATGCCAGAGACATTGTCCAGAGATCGTGCTTAAAGAAAATCTTTGTTTTTACGGCTATCGTGGCGTTTAAAAATTGAATATCCCGAACTAAAGGCTATTGTCAGAGGCATTGCAGTTGTGTGTTTAGAGTGAAGTATGCAATATCTAATCCTTCGATTTTGGGATTTGTCATCATATGTTCAGAATTTAATTTAATGCTCCTGCGTTATTTAACGTTGAAACATAAGACATACGAAACAACTGAATTGAGATTCTAAGCTTTAGAACGGCGGTGAAACCCCATCGAAATCGGCTCCGTAGTTCCCGAATTTTTATAACACCAATATATCCGGTTTTCTTTTTATAGATATATAAAGAAAGATAAAGAAATAAAGATAGATGAAGCAAAGTTGCGACATATTTTAAAAACTGAATAGGCCTACAGCACAAAGTCAATTTTTTATACTGTTATTTTTATCGTAAAACTAACCGTTTCGCTAAAATATATTTAAATTTTTTTTTGCGAACTTTGACCTCGTATAAAAAAAATTTCCCACACGATGCACGATGGAGACTTTTCACAATTTCACTATAATAGTATCCCTAACGTTCATGCAAATTTTCAGTTTGTTGGGAATTTATGCAAGGGTACCCCCATTTCTCAGGCTAATTTGACCGGACTAACAGATCTTGGGATACTGAACGAAGGCAATAGTACTCACAAAGCAAGTATGTCCGGAACTTGTGGCAAGGTGCCGCGAACGAGACAATATGCGTAAGGGAGCGACCTTAAACTACGTGGCTCAGTCTTGGGGAAGGGCTAGGTGGGGGGGAGGGTGGTTCAGGGCCAGGTCATGTAACTTTTCATTCATATTTGTCACAATTAAAATGAAGTTCAGAACACACAACAGCATGTAAATATTTATTTTCCTCATTTAATTATCTCCGTATGTAATTTACGATAGCCTGACAACAGAAAAAATTGTCTTCTGGAATCAACAGGGAAAAGGATAAGTGGTATGCAGTGTGTGTGTGTGTGGGGGGGGGGGGGGAAGGAGGAGGAGGAGGAGGAGAGTAGAGACAAAAGCCACATCGGGCTAAGTAGAGGAGAGGAAAGGTTGATAGGAGGCCAAACTGGAGCTATGTGGCTTGTGGACGCTCCCTAAGTTTCAAGAGAATAGGTACAAAACAAGATACCATTCCTGGGACATATTCAGAGACTAAGTGATGTACTAAACTGATTTAAAAGTACAGAAACTGCATACTATAAAAGGGAAGTTACAAAGAGTTAAGACAGTAAGACGATAGGGATCAACTGAAACATCCAAACAATGACTTAATAGCAGCAAAGAGGGACTCTAAAGATGGGTTTGTGAAAAACGTTATGGGTGCATTGGGACCATTGAAGGCAGCTAGAAATTTCCATGGCTAAATTTGAAAGCTGAGAGAAAAGGAAGGTATTCAAACAATTGTATATACGAGTAGCTTACTGATGAAATGAAAAGTCAGAAATACTGAATAACTGGTTTGAAAAGATCAATGGGGATTATGGTTCAGGAATTGGTGGGTGAAAATCAAAGAAAGAGTTTGTTCACACAAATAAGCAAACTAAAAAATTTGAATTCATACTAAGGATATTATGCTGGATCTAAAAATGTGTAAAGCATCCTGTGTGAACATATAGCAGGATATAAGATTGTACTTTGTGATATTATTTAGATTGAGTCTGGAGACTTGAAGCTTACCAGAGAAGTGAAAAGTGATATATAGTACCAGTTCTCTCCTAATTCTTCCATCAATATACACCTTGTAAACTCCCATGACTATCTTCACCCTCCTTCCTATTTCCCATTGACCCCATTCCAGCTACTGATGGTGTTCTGTAGTAATTTCCAGAGACATATCTAGCAGCACTTCTCTGCACCCCCTCCAACTTCTGAATTTGACCAAAGTTTTGTAACCCAATACCTTTACTTCTCTAGAACATCCCCTCATCATTCTCCCAAATAAGTGGAGGATTTTGAAACCTTTTACTATTACCTTTACAATTTGTCCTGCTCAGTTGAGTTTGATATCAAAATAGAATTGATAGAAACGTGAGTTATAGTATAGAGAGTGACCTGAGGAAGGTGGTGAAGGAGGCACAGCATACCAGGGTGGAGCTCATGCAGGTCCTAAGACGCCATGACCGGCCACAATTGAACTCCGCTGTGAGGCGTGTAAATGTGGAAATGGAAGTGCTACTTGGGAAAGGCATTAGTTCTGTGTTGGGGGTTGTGCCTGTAAACACCATAGGTAGGTGGGGTTTCACTAGGCATGGCCTACACCTAAATAGAAGTGGGAAGGGAGTACTTTCTGAGTTGTTAGCTAAAGCAGTGAGGGAGCCCATTTCCAGTGATGATGAGGTCAGGACTGTGCCTTTTTTAGGTTAGGGGCTGCTGGTGAAGGGGTGGAAATAGATGATGAAAGTGATACTGATTGTAGATCCACGACGAGAACGATCATAGATGTTAAAGAAATAAATGAAGTTGCTGAAACAATAACTGGCTGGGGTAAATCTGGGAAAGAGGAGTTAAATGCTGAAAATATAAAGCCGGTAATAAGGGTGTTAATGGTAAACTGTAGAAGTATAATGAATAAAGTAATCGAATTTGCAAACTTAATAGAGATACACGAACCACAAATAATAATTGGGGTAGAGAGTTGGTTAAAAGAAAAAGTACTAGACAGTGAAGTTTTTCCTGATGGTTACAGAGTGTACCGCAGAGATAGATTAGCAATTGGTGGAGGAGTCTTCATACTAGTTAGCAAAAACTACCACAGTTCACTGGCATTCATAGATCAAGACCATGAGTTACTTGAGGGTAGATTTCTGGGGTAATAAAAAAGAAAAAAATCAGGGTGTTGGCTGCTTACCGCAGTGGAAGAATGACTGATGAAGATGAGGCTCTTGGGGAGAAATTAAATTCCTACTCAGATTTCAGAGGTGAGAATAGAATGGTCATTATTGGTGAGGATTTAAATTTACCAGGTGTAAACTGGGAAGGAAATAAGATTAATAACACACGGGAACAAAGATTTGCAAATACCTTAGTAAGGGAAGGAGGATTTACACAAGTGGTAGAGCAAAACACTAGGGGCCAAAATATTTTGGACATATTCCTAATAAAGCCCGATGATAACCTCGTGGGGTGTCAAGTAACGGAAGGAATAAGTGATCATGACGCAGTTCTGATGGATATTAGAGGATTCAGTGAACCAGCAGCAAAAACTGAAGGGGGAAATAGGTACAATTATAAAAAGGCACAGATTTCAAATTTGAAGAGATATTTCAGAGAACGTTTCAGCAAATGGAAGGAAGGCACAAGTACAGTAGAGTCAAGGTAGGAAGAGTTCAAGGATATAATAAGAAACGGGGAAGAAAAATTCATTCCAAAGCAGAATATAAAGAAGTAGAGAACCTGTGTACTATAATAGGGAAGTGAGGAGGTTAAAGAGGTTGGTACGAAGAGAACATAACAGAGTTAAGAGACAGCAGGGTAGTAGGGAATATTTGAAACAACTAAACAAGGACTTAATAACAGCAAAAAAAGTTGCTAAAAATGGGTTTATGAAGAGTATTGTCAGTGCAGGAGGACCACTGACTGATGCATCTCGAAATTTCTATGGCTATATCAGGAAACTGAGGGCAAGGGAGGGTGTAGAGATGCTCATAGATAAGGATGGAGAAGTAGTTACTGAGGATTTGAAAAAGGCAGAGATTTTAAATAACTGGTTTAGTGAGAGCATTAGGGACAATGATTCAGAAACGGGAAGGTCGAATTCAGGAGAACGAGCTTAACAATACGATTAGAAATGAAGATACTAAAAAATTTGAAATTCATCCTGAAGAAATCATGAAGGAAATAAGAAAGCTGAAAAAACATAAGGGGGCAGGTGCAGATAATATTACTACAGATATCTTAAAGATAGTCGGAAGTGACATTGTACCTTATCTTGAAATATTATTTTAATTGAGTCTGGATACTTGCTGCTTACCACAAGACTGGAAAAGTGCAATAGTAGTACCGGTACATAAAGGAGGGGTGAGAAATAGAGTCGAAAATTACAGGCCAATCAGTTTGACTTCAGTGGTAGGTAAATTAATGGAAAGATTGATATGCAACCACATCAGAAATGTATGTGAGGAACGTAAGTGGTTTTCAAGCAGGCAAGATGGGTTCAGGCAAGGATATTCAGGCGAATCTCAGTTGGTGGGATATATGCAAGATATTTCAGATGAAATGGAAAAGGGAGGCCAAATTGATAGTGTAGCGCTGGATCTTTCAAAGGCGATTGACAGAGTAAGCCAAAAAATGGTAGTAAATAAGGTAAAAACTATTGGAGTGGATGAGAAAGTGATTTGCTGGGTAGAAGAATTTTTAAAAGGTAGAAAACAGAAAGTTAGGGTGGGAAATGCGGTATCAAAGGAAGTGGAAGTAAAAATGGGAGTGCCGCAGGGTAGCGTATTGGGACCATTGCTATTCATTATTCTAATGAATAATTGTGTTGATTGTTTACTATCTGAAATTAGATTGTTTGCAGATGACATAATGCTGTATAAAAGGATCAAAAAGATAGAGGACTGTAAACAGTTGCAGGGTGATCTGGACAGGATATCTAGTTGGGTTGGTAAACATGGGATGAAGATAAATGCAAAGAAGAGTCAGCTAATTAGATACACAAATAAAAAACAAAAGGTAAATTATGAATATAAGGTGGGGAAAGAATTGCTTACTGAAGACTTGAAATGTAAATATCTTGGCATTACATTTGATAACAAGCTTAACTGGGCAGGACACATTGGACAGGTGGTAGGAAAAGGTTTCAAAGTTCTGCACTTGTTGGAGAGAGTGATGAGAGGATGCACGAGAGAAGTAAAGGAATTGGGTTACAAAACTTTGGTCAGACCATTGCTCGAATATGATAGTGTAGTATGGGACCCACATTTTGAGTATCAAATACAGGAGTTGGAGAAGGTGCAAAGAAGGGCTGCTAGATTTGTTTCTGGAAATTTATCGCAGAATGCAATCAGTGACAGATATGATAAAGGAGCTGGAATGGGATTCATTGCAAGACAGGAGGAGGATGAGGAGGGTCATGGGAGTGTACAGGGCGTATACTGGCGATGAGGCATGGAAAGATATTGCAGTAGGTATGAAAAGTAGTTCATGGAAGGGAAAAGATGACCATGACCACAAGCTGGCACTCGATTTCAGGCACAAGGGTGTGGGAAGATTTTCTTTTTTAGGTAAGGGTGTCAGGGATTGGAATGAGTTACCAAGGGGAATGATGAATAACCTACCGAAAACGTTAAAAGAATTTAAAGTTAAAATTTGTAGAGGGCAAATGTAGCTGAGTGTAGGATAGGGGGAAGTTGGGTGTGTAGGGAAATTGCCACCGGAGCTTGTGCTCCATTGCAATTAAATTAAATTATGCCAAGCTATTTACATTTCAAATCTCCAATAAGCAATTCTTCCCATTTTTCAAATTGGCAATATTTAAATCTCAGTGGATTACATACAAAATACACTGAACAGCCAAAGAATCTGGTACACCTGCCTAATACAGTGTAGAGCACCCACAAGCACGCGGAAGTGGCACGACACGATGAGGCATGGACTCGAATAATGTCTGAAGTAGTGCTGGAGGGAATTGACACAACGCATCCTGCAGGGATGTCCATAAATCCGTAAGAGTACGAGGGGGTGGAGATCTCTTCTGAACGACATGTAGCAAGGCATCCCAGATATGCTAATTTTGTTCATGTCTGGGGAGTTTGGTGGACAACAGAGGTGTTTAAACTCATAAGAGTGTTCCTGGAGCAACTCTGTAGTAATTCTGGGTGTGTGGGGTGTCATATTGTTGTGTTGGATGTTGTTGTTGTTATTAGGATTTTAGGGCGCGTCGACGACGGGGTTCATTAGCGCCCTAGCAACAACCAGGAGTGACAACGTGACAAAATTGCCGTCTGTGTGGCCCACTGTAAAGGGTTCGGCCACAGAGACGGCACAATAAAATACTAACATATCAACTAAAATACCGCCTGCATGGCCGACTGTAAAGAGATCGGCCACACAGACGGCAACATAAGATATAAAACTGAGCCAATGCAATAAAATATAAAACCACATACATTAACTGGTTGGCTGTAAAAGGGTCAACCAGTTTAAAAAACAAGTTAGCTGGCTGGCTGTAAAAGGGCCAGCCATATAAGCAGTGTCACAAGTAAAAAAAAAAAGTACTTGGATTGGTGGCTGTAAAAGGCCACCAATCCAATCTAAAACCTAGGCCGATCTGCCCAAAATTTTTGGGACAAGACCGGCCAAGCTACAAAACTTTAAAACCTTAGCCACGTTGTCACCTTCATCGTTTAAAATAAGGGACAGATCGTTGGCTAAGCTAACGTCTGCCCTTAAGTCAAAAAATAAAACACAATCAGTTAAAATGTGGCGTACCGTCAAAGGTACGCCACAAGCATCACATTCCGGAGGGTCCTCTCGGCGGAGAAGGAAACTATGAGTTAGAGGACAGTGCCCTATACGGAGGCGAGTAAGGAGAACCTCATCCCTCCTCGCCCGCTGGAAGGAGCTGCTCCACGGCTGAACGGTCGGTTTGACCAGCCGGAGCTTGTTATGCTCAACTTCCAGCCACTGCCTCTGCCAAACATCAAAAACAAATCTCTTCGCCGCCGAGGCAAGGTCTGACTTTGGGACCGGTACAAAGTCGGTTCTGACCTTGTCGCAGGCTGACTTGGCAGCTACATCAGCTGCCTCGTTCCCCCTGATTCCCACATGGCCCGGTACCCAGCAGAATAATACCTCCTTTCCACGAGATTGGAGGGAAAGGAGGGCGTCCTGGATGTCCTGGACTAGACGATCTGCTGGATACATATTTCCTATAGCCTGAACACAGCTCAGGGAATCACAGCATATGATGAAACACTTTTCGCGATTTACTTTCATATGCTGGAGCGACTTTAGCACGGCGTAGCACTCGGCAGTAAAAACGCTGCACCTGCCATCAAGTTTGTATGTGTAAGTCGCTCGAGGGAACACGACGGAGCAGCCAACTCCGTCAGCCTGCTTAGACCCATCCGTATACACCGGGGTAAAAATATGATGCTCATTTAGAACGTCTCTAAAAACATTATTAAAAACACTGTCAGCGGTACACACTTTGTTGTACCAACACAGGTATAAAATTATTCTGGGCCCCTTTAAAAGCCAGGGAGGAGATTTACTCCAACCCTGGTGATAAAAAGATGGAAGCTCTAATCCATATTGTTCTAAAATAGCCCTTGTACGGTAGCTGAACGGTTTAGTGGCTCTATGCCGGTTGGCATAGAGCCGTTCGTGGTTGGGGTGTAGAACTATGTCATACACGGGACTGCCAGGTGTTATGGCAACATGAAGGTAGTGTCGCACCATGAGGAGTTGCCGGCGGATGGTGAGCGGCGGCTCGCCCGTGTCAGCACAAATGCTGACAATAGGGCTGGTGCGATATGCACCCATGGCGAGTCGAATTCCAGCATGGTGGACACTATCTAGTATACGGAGATAGCTGTCCCGTGCCGAACCATACACGATACAACCGTATTCCAGCCGCGACCGTACAAAGGCTCTGTAAAATTGTAGCAGGCAGGAGCGGTCAGCGCCCCATGACCTGCCACACAGACATTTTAAAACATTTAGAGCTTTTGAGGCTCTGGCTTTCACATCTTTGAGATGTGGTAGCCAGGTTAATCTATTGTCTAAAATTAGGCCCAGAAACTGGACAGATTCCGTAAAACATAAAACAGTGTTCCTCAGGGTAAGGTGGGGCTCCGGTAAGAGACTCCTGTTGCGAGTAAAAAGTACACACCGGGTTTTCTCGGCAGAGAAACGAAAGCCGGTGTGCACTGACCATTCATCCAGCCTGTTCAGCGCGAGTTGCAGCTGCCGCTCTGCGCTTCTCAGGCTGGAAGATGCAATAAAAATTAAAAAATCGTCCACATACAAGGAGGACCGTATAGGACTCCTTATAACGCTTAAAATGCTATTTATCGCAATAACGAAGAGAGTCACGCTTAAAACTGAACCCTGAGGAACACCGTTTTCCTGAATAAAAAGATCAGACACTTCTCTACCGACTCGGTACCGGAAGCAACGACCAGATAAAAATGATTTTAAAAAACGGGGTAGGTTGCCCCTAAAACCCCATTCATGTAACTGTTTTAAAATCAAATGCCGCCAGGTAGTATCGTAGGCCTTTTCAAGGTCGAAAAAAATCACCCACAAGGTGTTGGCTGCGGACGAACGCATCCTGTATCGCCGCTTCCAGCAGGATCAGGTTGTCCAAGGTGGAACGGAACTTCCTGAATCCACACTGAAAGCGGCTCAGTAGGTTTTGGGATTCTAGACACCAGACGAGGCGGCGATTAACCATCCTCTCCAGTGTCTTACCCACGCAGCTAGTCAAGGCAATACTGCGATAACTACCTGGCAACAATTTGTCTTTGCCAGGTTTTAAAATTGGAATTAGTGTTGCTTCTTTCCACGAGTCGGGGAAGTGTCCTCCGGTCCATATGTCATTAAAAGTATCCAGAAGGTACTCTTTAGCATCTTTACTAAGATGCCTCAGCATCTGGTACTGGATCAGATCAGGCCCTGGAGCAGTGTCGTTAGCGCTATTCAACGCTGACTCCAGTTCCCAAAATGTAAATGGGCGGTTGTATGCCTCTGTATTCGACGAATCAAAGCACAGCGCGCGCCTCTCGGCAGCAACTCTTTGTCGCTGGAACCGAGGTTCAAAGTTGGCCGATGAAGTGACGGCGGCGAAGTTCTCCGCCATCAGCTGCGCTATGCTTTGTTCGTCGGTAATAATACGTCCATGATCCAGTAATCCAGATACTGGTGGGCGGGAGTACCTTCCGGATATACGGCGAATGGACTCCCATACTTTCGATGAAGGTGTGGAACGATTTATTGTGCTCACAAAGTTCTGCCATGACCTCTTCTTGCTCTCCTTAACAACTCGACGCGCCTTAGCTCTGGCAATATGGAACGCTGCTAGGTTGTCAGCTGTTGGGCACAGCTTAAAACGACGTAGCGCCCGTCTACGACCCTGGATTGCGGAACGACAATCGTCGTTCCACCAGGGGACGGGCGTCCTTCGCAGCGTTCCGGAGCTTTTCGGCATGGAGACGTCAGCTGCACGGTGAATCACTTCTGTGAAGTGATTCACCTTCTCCTGTATACTACCACAGGGTTGTAGCAGTACAGAACGGCAGAAGAGCTGCCAATCTGCACCACTGACGTTCCATTTACGCCGGTTATTACCTCCTCCCCGCTCACACTCAACGTGCATCCAAACAGGGAAGTGGTCACTTCCATGTAGGTCGCGATCCACCTCCCAATGCACGGAGTCCGCGATGGAGGGGGAGCACAAGGAAAGGTCAATGGCAGAAGACGTACCGGTAGCAGTGGTGAAATGAGTCATTTGCCCTGTATTCAGGATACAAATTTCCTCCTGCTCTATCAATCTACCAACCACTCGGCCCCTGGGGCAATCGGTGGTGGAACCCCACAACGCACTGTGGGCGTTGAAATCTCCCAAAAGGAGAAAGGGCCGAGTGAGTTGTCGTATTCCACACTTCCCACAAGTGGCGTTGCCTTTACAGTTCGCCGTCGTATGCCCGAACCGCTGGCACTTAAAGCAGCGCATCGGGTCCGGAACATACGGGCGAACGTTAAGATGTAGGTAACCAGCTTTTATGGACTTTGGCAACGTTGGAGTGTCGAACGTCAGGACGAAGGTGGCAGTCTTCTCAAGATTGCCGTTAACCCTTCGTTTGATCTGCCTAACCTCGACCACATTTTCTGACCGCCACTCCTTAAGGAGTTCCTCGGACTCTATATCCATTAAATCTCTGCAAGTGATGACACCTTTGCTAGAGTTTAGAGTTTTATGGAGTTCGCATTTCACTGCGAACTCCCCGAGCTTCTCACACTTAAGGAGTGAAACAGCCTGCTTGTGGTTAGATGTTTCCAGAAGCAGGGTCCCATTCCTCAGCTTTTTCACGCTCTTCAAACCTCCCGCTATACCCTCCAATCCTTTCTGTATGTAGAACGGAGAGACCTTTTCAAAGGATCCCTCCGTTCTTGTCATGATGACAAAGGCGTTGTCTATTAGACAAGCCTTCCTGTTACTTTGGTCTTGTTCTGGGGGAGGGCTTTCAACCCTCGCCCGCTTTTTAGAACTGGGTGTATTTTTATTTGCCTGCGACACACCCGGGCCGCAGGGGTCTTTGGTTTTTTTGTGAGAGGAAGGAATTTTGATCCCACGAGTAAAACCATTATATAAAAGAAGTGCTCATACAACAGGGGTGCGCAGGTGCCCCTGAGGTTGCACGTGTGTGTGATCTACCTCTAACACATGCACCTCCTCGGCACGTGGCTGACCTTGAGGTTGAGGGGTTTTTTATAGAGGTTTGTTCCATCCTCGCGATCCGGGCGATGAAGCCAAGATCCCCGTTCTCCTAGGCACACAACGTTCCACCGCCACGCCCTACGGTGGTCGTTGAAGCATGGTAGGAGTTTACGGTGTGGGAAACTTGCGGCGCTCACAAGTTTCCAGATCGGGCACCGCGGGTTCGCCAAACCCGTACCTGGCACTTGCGTACCAGGCCCCTGCGGGGTTGTTGTGTTGGAATTGCCCAAGTCCATCGGAATGCTCAACGGACATGAATGGATGCAGGTGATGAGCCAGGATGCTTACGTACGTGTCACCTGTCGGAGTCGTTTCTAGACGTATGAGGGGTGCCATGAAACAAACTGCACAGGCCACACACCATTATAGAGCCACCACCAGCTTGAAATGAAGGGTCCATGAATTCACGAGGTTGTCTACATACCCGTACACGTCCATCTGCTCAATACAATTGAAAACGACTCTCATCAGACCAGGCAACATGTTTCCAATCAACAGTCCAATGTTGGTGTTGAAGGGCCCAGGTGAGGCGTAAAGCTTTGTGTCGTGCACTCAGCAAGGGTACACGAGTGGGCCTTCGGATCTGAAAGCCCATATTGATGATGTTTCGTTGTATGGTTCAAATGCTGACACTTGTTGATGCCCGAGCATTGAAATCTGCAGCAATTTGCGGAAGGGTTGCACTTCTGTCACAATGAAGATTCTTTTCAGCCGTCGTCGGTCCCTTTCTTGCAGGATCTTTTTCCAGCCGCTACAATGTCGAAGATTTGATGTTTTACCGGATTCCCGATGCACTCGTGAACTGGTAGTATGGGAAAATCCCCACATCATCGCTTCTTGGAGATGCTGTGTACCATCTCTCGTGCACAGACTATAACACCACGTTCAAACTCGCTTAAATCGCGATAACCTGCCATTGTAGCAGCAGTAACCTATCTAACACCTGCGCCAAACATCTGTTGTCTTATATACGCTTTGCCAACTGCAGTGCCCTACTATGAGTGTTTACATATCTCTCTGTTTGCATATGCATGCCTATACCTGTTTCTTCGGCTCTTCAGTGTACTTCTGATTAGAACAATGACCAAGCATCTTTTCAAGGCGTTTGACCTAGTGAGCCATAAATAAGTGTTAAATAAAATAAAAACCACTGGAATGGATAAATAAATGATCAAGAATTCTTAAAAGGTAAAATGTTAGGGTAGGAAATGCAGTATCAAGAGAGATGAAAATGTGTGTGTCACATGGTAATGCATTTGTGTAATTAAGTATTGTGTTAAAGGTTTAGAGTTAGAAATTTATGTTGTTTGAAAATGACTAATATAATAAGATCAAAATGGGAGAAGACAAATTGCTGCAGTGTAACCTGGACAGGATATCTAGTTGATAAGGAATGGAGTCATCTTTTTAGCAGCATAGATGGGGTACGATTTTCTCATCGAAGACCTGAAATGTAAATATCATGGCACAATAGGTTATGATAAAATCAGATGGGCAGGTGGTATGAATAGATTTCAAAACCATTTATTAGAGAAAGTGATGATGGTATGTACATCATATTAGACTAACAATTTGGGTATCAAATACAGCAGTTGGAATGGGTGCAAATTATGGCAGCTAGATTTGGCTGTGAAAATTACACACTCTGGAACTGATACATCAGGAGGGTGAAAGATTGCTGGAAATGTACAAGACTTATACTGATGTTGAGGATTGGAAACAACGGTAGAAGTATTAGGAGCAGTGCATGGGAAGAAAAAGGTGACCACAGCCACAAAATGGTACTCTGGGAATATAAAAATTTCCTTTTGAGGGTAAGGAAGTCGGGGATTTAATTACCATGGGAAGTGAATCATTTTTAAAAAAATGTAAACATAATTGAAAATTCATTAAGGGGAAAAAAGTAGTATGGTAGGTAAATTATACTCAAAAAATTTAAGATAAAAAATGACAAGGGGAGAGGGAATAAGTGTCTATGGAAATTGCCACTGGGGCTTGCACTACATTTTATTAAAAATTAGTTCAAGTGATCGTAACCAAGTGGGCTTCTTTAAAAATTTAGCAACCACTCTGGAAGTACCCCTTACTGCTTAGGTGTAGGAAATTCAGAGTGTAGCCTCTACTGTCAATGCTGCCCGCAGACACAACCTCAATGCTTTCCCAAAGCACATCATTCCACCTCCAAGGATACCTAGCTCACATATGCAGCTAATAGTGGTGGCTCAAGACCGGCCTATTTCACCACCTTCCACATTTCTGTTAATACTATTTCTAACACTTCCACTTTGCAAAACTCTCTAGTGAGCATACATTACCCAACAGCATCATACCATATTTAAAAGCACTTGTGACCTCATAGCCTGTGCTTAACTGAGCCCACAGAAATAAGTACACTTCTTTCACAAGTACTACACATAACTTGACCAGCGATAAAAGTGAAACAAATCAATATAATCTTTGTGTAGCTTAATTTAAAAAGTTGTAATTGAGAATAAAGGGAGATAGAAGAATTTAAATATATATATAAAATAACAGACTGTAAAATGAAATGAGAGATGGCAAGCGACAGGTTTAACGTAGGTTTAGGCCAGGGGTGTGTCTGGTGTCAAGGATATGTTGATAGGCTAGTTCCCATCTGCGGAGTTCTGAAGGGGTGGTGGTATTCGGAAAAACTCTAATAGCTCTGACTGTGAAACAGGTGTTGAGGTTGTTTGAATTATGGAAGTTCGCATGAATTGCCACGGGATGGTCTGGGTTTTAAGTATAAACTGTTTGCCTGTGGCCATTCATTCTGTAGTTTTACGTGTCTCGCCCTCCTGCCTTCATCTGTGGTAAGTGACGGGTAACTGTTTATTTTCCCTATCCTATCTTATTTTCAGTGCCTCGCGGCATTTTCTTTGTTTCCTTTATCCAACAAGTGCTACACAGTAAGAGAACCTTTTTCTTTACATTCACTTCTGAACACCCCCCCCCCCATTTTACTTTGGTTGCAAAGCTGTTTTGGCAATGTGTTCAATACCATTTTGTTTACCTGGCTGCTCTACAACCTGTAGTAAGCTCCAGGCCTGCTTCCAAATTAACTTGCCATCTTTTCACTGTGCATCTATTAAGGTCAGCTGGGCTGGTGGCTATTTGTGTTGTGATACTTTCCTCCAGACCTGAAATCTTCCCTACCCTAAAATAACATGGGAGTCTTATTTACATTCACCACAGTGCAATGCAACAGAATTCTTCAGCCATTTTCAAGCAATTCAAGAGAACAAATGTACTTATTAATACTGTAGCTTAATTATGCAAATATATTCTTTAAATGAATCTTAAGAGCAAAACCATACTTTATATGAACTCAAAGATTTTTTTATTAGAATTAGTGTGTATTTGCTTTACGTCTCTTTTTAACATCGAGGTCTTTAGAGACAGGAAAGGATGGGGGGCAAGGATGGAGGGCAAGGAATGGGAAGAATTCGGCCATGGCCTTTTGAAGGAAGCATCCCGGCATTTGCCTGGAGTGATTTATTAGAATTAACAAAAGTGACAAGTCACTAAGATATTATATATGAAATAGGTTTAAGATTTAATCATAATAATAAAAATTGTAAATAAAGTAAAATGCAGTACATCACAATAGTCTTTTCTAAACATTCACCCAGCTGACTCACCCTTCAACATGAACACCATCTTCCATCTTTACAGAGACTCAATTATTGCCTCGTCATGCATCCAGAATGACATATCTGAAATCAATCCTCTACATTCTACTACATTTCATGTCGATGGCAGTATCAGAATCCCTTACATTGAAATGATACGAAAAAGGCAAAATTTTATAGCCCCACTTTCCACCTTCTTATCAGAGTTAGTCAGTGCAGTGCAAGCTAGACAGATCAATTCACTGCAATTCTGTTAGATCTTGTCGCATTTCTTATATGCATTTGCTTGGTATTACTTATTAAGAAATACGCCCTGTTGTATTTAAGAATGTACTTCTATTTATATTATTTCGGAAGATCTCTTTTGTGCAGTTTAATCAAATAATTAATTTGTTAGTCCTTTTCTCCACAATATGAATCACAACTTTTATTTTAAATTAAATACATTCATAAAATACAATCGAACTTTTCCTCACAAGCTCTCCTTAGCTGCTGCTAAGTAATCTCTAGTCTCTGTGTGTCCCCCGTTGCTATAGAAAACTTCTCTAAGAGAACTCACTGGCCCGTGGCAAGGAACGCTTACCTCAAGGATGTTGTTACTATCGGTTATGCTACAGCCCCCCCCAAGTTTACCATACCATTTGACATCCATACCATTATAAATGGTTATGGTAAACTTTCCTGTAATTGTCACGTTTTAGGTAAGGAGAGCTTATATTTTTACATTTGGCTAATAACCCATTTTTTTTTTTATTTTTTTTTTTTACAAATCACGAGTACAGATGTCTTGAGGTAACTTTCCCTGGTGGTTTTCCATAAGCCGCTACTGGTTGGAACGTCCTATAGTCTGTAACACACATTTCGACAAGTTACTGTCCTTATCACTTAAAAACCAAAATTACAATAGGAATATTATACTACAGAATTGTTTTTAATAACATCATCTTTAACTGTCATAGCCTCCGCCTGTTTACCAAGCATACCATTAAAATAATTTAAAAATTCTATTACCTGCCCTTGGTACATTATATTCTTCATAAGACCGATCCTTTTGAACCATTTAACTGTTGTATAACCGGCAACATTATTTAAATCACATATTTGGTCCCTGGACCAGTACAATCAACCCCTGCTAATACAACTGGAACACCATTGTTTCTTGCTAATCTAGCATCATCATCACAGTTTCATTTTTATTTATTTCTTCAATCCATTACATTATATTATATTCTCTCCATAAGTAATAACTTTCTCCACTTCATCTTGAATATATTCATATATAGGCTAAGAGATGTAACAACAAAGTCATTTGAAGGTTCTACCTGGACCTCAGCTATACCTGTGTTAACCAAATCCCGAACCTTTCGGTATCATTTAAAGGCAATGCCTAGATAGTGGCCTTATTTACAGGAACTGAGTCTTGACTGTGTTGTTGTACCCGTACCCTCTCTATATGATATTTTACTTTTTAATGCAAAACACCTCTATTCTATCATAACAACACCTTGTTTCTTCTCAACTCATTCTACTCATTCTAATGCTCCGGTATACCTTACAAACTATATATTTACTGAAAGAAAGTCTTAATAGACAATAAACTTTTATGTAATGGTATGCTGTGGTAACAGCCGAAGACTGCACATCTGATTGAGATCATCAACATTGGTAAGTGACAGCTTCCACTTAGTGGTTATAAACTTTTACTATCATTACAGTTGAATTGTGCGCAGCCACAACAATCAGTACTATTTACAAGTGTTTTGTGGCATTGAATAACAACAATATGCTAACTATAACTTAATAATAATAGGAAATTCCAATATGATGGAGTTTATCTTTACACACCTGTGACTTGCACTAGTGTTAAATCTGTTCATTCATCTTAAACTAAGTGATCATTTTCTGAGTTGTAGATTCAATGTCCTGATTGAATTTGTACACAGTATGAGGCAGTAAGCATAGCTTTCTCCTCTACAAAAAAGAAAACCTTTTTTTTCTATATTTCCAGTTCACCTTTCCCCAGTTATTTATACAAAGCAACTTCCTGTTTACAATTAATCTTACTTTGCCAGAACAGTAACATGGCAAACCAACTTCAAAAATATGTAAAGAACTCTGAAAATGTTCAACACCATTATTCTTTAACTGCTTTGATCCATAATCACAAACATAATTCTCCCCAACAATGGAAAAAATGTCACAGTTTACTTCCTTCAAAATCATCAAACTCCATAATCCATCTACCTTCAAAGTCTCTTCCATCTCTTTTACCAGATTAAAACCACCTGTTCCTTTAATGTCTCTGATATCAAACATTTTTATAGACTTACAACCCTTTTCTACTGATTCATCTGTCTTCGTGTAAGTTTCCACCTGGTTACTTTCATGCTTAAACCCATCTTTTAAGTGAAACCCTTCTTTAACAATTTGTCTATACTTTTACATGATTTATATCACCATTAATTGTAACATCACTCATCTCATATTTTTCCCTTACAGTATTAGGCCTACCATCATTACTTTCAATTGTATTACCTAATGATTCACACTGAATTGCATTCGTACTTTGTTCAAACCCTCTAATTACTAGACTCTCATTTACTCTTGTATACTGTTCAATTGCCCAATTTTCTCTTCTGAACTCTTCACCTTAAATGTCAACTCCTCAATGGCTAAATCAGTGTTGTCAGTTTGTGTTTTGATAATGTCAATTTCGTCATTCAATTCACCTATATATTTTTTACACATCTTTTTGTCAGATGCAACCTCCTTTGTAATGCTGTCAAGTTGATTGCTAACAGTTTAGGACTGCAAACTGAAATTATTGCATAAGCCCTCATGAGATTTAGTAAAGTGTTCCGACAACTCTCTTGTCTGTTCAACCAGTGTCTTTTGAAATTGTTTAGTCTGTTCAACCAGTGCCTTTTGAGATTGTAAAAACAAACTGAACATAAACTGTTTTAAGTCTGAAATCGTGTCTGAAGGTAGTTGAGTGTTTTTGTTAGTACCACTCAGTGTCTGTGGTTCATCCTTAGTGATGCCTTCTATAAGTGTTGTCATATTTGAAATTGGATCAAAGTCGGCAACTTTTCAACTCGTAAAAATTATTCAATAATCTACCTATATCTTCAAGAAATTGTTTGTTAACATAAATATCTGGAAAGCTTGCGAAATTTATGCCATGTGTACATGTTCTACTTTACGCAAATTAAAATCAAGTACACTTGAAATTACTAAAATCTAACTTTACAGGTAACGTCTTGTTCTTCGTGAAATTAATTTGCAAGTTAAAAGGTCAAGAAAATAATTTACCCTCCGTAAGGTTATGAACAGTGAATTATTTGAAAATTTAAAGTGTATGGTAGACTATTACACTTTAGTACTCTTGAGAAAAATCACTTAGCTGTATATACGAGTGGTTCAGTCGCTGTAGCCGTTCAAACCACCTCCATATGCGACGTAGTAAATATCAGCACAGATGGAATGTATCCAAGATCAGCTGTTCCCGACTGCGATGTTTTCCTTAATAGTTCCTGATCGTCCGCTGGAGGCGCTGCCGTCAATTTGTTGTTAGTCGTTTCTAGGATCTTTTCTCGATGAATTCTTGTTGTCGAATTGTAACTTAGTTGTTATTTTTTTTTATCAACTGCAGGGTCGCCATGTCGCATTTCTTATATGCATTTGCTTGGTATTACTTATTAAGAAATACGCCCTGTTGTATTTAAGAATGTACTTCTATTTATATTATTTCGGAAGATCTCTTTTGTGCAGTTTAATCAAATAATTAATTTGTTAGTCCTTTTCTCCACAATATGAATCACAACTTTTATTTTAAATTAAATACATTCATAAAATACAATCGAACTTTTCCTCACAAGCTCTCCTTAGCTGCTGCTAAGTAATCTCTAGTCTCTGTGTGTCCCCCGTTGCTATAGAAACTTCTCTAAGAGAACTCACTGGCCCGTGGCAAGGAACGCTTACCTCAAGGATGTTGTTACTATCGGTTATGCTACAATCTATGACTGTCTGAGTAAAGTTTTAGCAGTAAAATCTAGGAAAAGGGGAGATTTGGTTTTTTTGGAAATATTCCAAAACTGGATAGTTAAATGGATATTTGACTCCAGAATGTCAGATTTTCCAAAATACATGTAGTTTGAACAGCTCTGACAAAGTTCATAATGAAAGAAAAGTATCCTTTACTAACATTAACCCGGATAAACAAAGCAACTGGTATTTGTGATCTGTACCCTTTCATGGTAGTAAGGTAGGAAAATGAAGAAAGGTACATAATTAAAACACATAAAACAAGAGATGTTTTGATACACACACTTACTGTTGATCTCTCAAATAGTCCAGATCACTGGCAAATAAATGTCTTGTCATTTTTGTTTAGTAGCTTGAGATTAAACAACATTCTTTTTTTCAAACATACCACAGTAAGAGATTCTTTAGCTATTCAAAGTCAAAGTTGCCAAGCAAATTTTTATTTTTAATACCAATTCTGCAGAAAGACACTTATAATCAAATCTCTAAAAGTAATACTGCAATTTTTTAAATATGTCTTCTTTTATGGAGACAAATGATTTTTTATCAGGCAAGTATAAAAAAATTGTGTCTGCATTTAAGAGAAAAACAATTTAATGATTTATACATACCATTATTTATTTTTCACATACTTAAGGCAAAATATTTTTTTTAAATGATAGTAAACAATCAACAAGTACTTCAGCAAATTATCTTCTCTCTTTTAAGTAGTAAGAAATTACTCTTTCCAGATAAACACTTTCACTTCATACTGAAACCATCAACTGACAGAGTAACATTCAGAAATCACATAGACTTTAGCCGTATTAATAATACAGCAACAGAGTAAATGAAAATGTGTACGATCACAGATTATGCAAAAAACTTTAATAGTCTTAATTACAGCTATACAACTACATATGTTACTCTTACAGTGAAGAAAATCAGAAACATATCAGCATTAAATACTCTGTCCAATTTTTAGAAATTACAAGACACAGCCATTGAAAGGAATATAACAAGGTTATTAATAAGTGGACTTAAATAGGGAAGACACTTGTAAGCATACAGATTTTATAAGATTTACCACTAGCGAAATGTAAACTGGATTTCATAATAAAAACGAGTATTTAATGCCTCTGTCTGTACTGCACTGTAATACATAACTACTGTACATTTTGACTATAAAACTTGCCTACAGGCATAACAAGTGCTACAACTTTTTCTCTTTTTCTTTTCCAACCTGTTTTTCTGATGTAGTTTCTACTTCTGGTGCATTTGACATTGAATCAAGGTCAAGGTCATCATCTTTGTCATCATCCCGGTTGTACAAAGTTGGATATTGTGACATACAAGCCTGCATTTCTTTAAAAGCATCATAGCAATCACTTCCCTTTGGATCAGCAGTGCTGTAGTGGAAACAAGAAAAAGCCTCCCTAAACTGAACACCACATGGGCCAGTTGCCATTCCACCAAGGCAGGGACAGTTCCAGTTAATGCTTCCATCTGGAAGAATGAGACCAGGCTGAGGATCTGGCTCGGGCAGCTGAACAGAACTAGGAGTATTATGGTCTTCTTTTGTAACAAAAATCACCTTGTCTTTACCTAACTTCTGACAGTAAGACATTTTTTAAACAGCAAATGTGTAAAAACTGTTCAGTACATTTCATATAAACAAAATAGTTATTTGTTACATGTGTTTATAAGTTCTGCTGTTTGAGAGAAGAGATAACAGATACGAACTGGTCTGATGTACTTTATACACACAAGGATTTCCACGGTATTCACCACTTAACGTAAGGGAGCTATGAAGTTTCACATATGACGAAGCAGGGCAACGGAGTACTGCCCTCTGATTTTCAATATCGTATTTTAAGATGTCTATTGTTGTACTTGCAGCAACCTGTAAAGGGAAAAAAAAAAAAAAAAAAAAAAAATCAATATAGTAAGTGCACAAATGCAATTTTTGAAAAGATTACACACCTCATTATATTTCATTAAATATTGTTCTATTTTTAAAGAAGGACACAGGTGTTTATATCTGTCTGAAACTACCAAACATAATGTAGCAGGAAAGAATGATGTATGGCAGCATTAATATGGAAAGGATAAAAATAAAAAACCTGTCAACATAATCAAATTGGTAGGATATACCACAGGAATACTTGCCGAGCTTGGCATTTGTTTTCTTTCCTGATTAAGGAACTCCTGAAATATTTTTTCTTGTGTGCGAGATTTTTGTCTTCGCAAACCCACCTCCCTTGATTTCAGGTATAGGACAGATTAACTTTCTTTCCCATATTAAGACTTTATTATTTTATATAACTGAACTCTATTTTATAAAAGTAGAAATGGGGAAGCATATCAATTTGTACTATAACTATAAACAAGGATGTCAAACTCCAAACTCAAACTCCCGTCTTGGCACTTTGTGGTACAAGTGGATACTTTAAACAATGAAGGATTGTGTTTTTAAACAGAAGTTTGCATCCACTGTCACTAAAAATTGTATAACAATAACAAAAGGATGAACAATTTAAGTCCTGCAACCCCCATTCCCCCACCCCTCCCAAAGACATGTTGACAGAGCCACATAAGTTTGCACATTGTACCATTTTTAATCAACAAAACAAACACACACAACTTCATTCATTCAATTATATTCACTTGTTTGTGAGAATAAATACTGCATGTCTTTCAGTTTAATCAAATTTTAGAAACACTGGATCTTCCACAGCACTGGAAAATTGCAAAACTACTTTTCTCCCCTGTTCCTTCCGAAGATTTCTTTTATTGGATTCTAGTGTGTGAATTTGCCCCCACTGTAGCTTCCTAGTCCAATCCCAGTAATCCTACTGGATATAAGGGACCTACAGTTTAATGTTGAACCATGGAAGCATTCTAGCGTACTTCACATTACACAGCAATGTGTCAGAGGTGAAGGTTGGGTTAAGTGCTAAACGAAAATTCCCGCCGAGACTGGAATTTGAACCAGCGATTTTTCCATCACCAGTCAGTCACCTTAACCACAGAGCCATCAGACTGTATTTTGCATTTATTTAGGTAGTTAAGGAAATCACCTGATCAACACAACTTTGTGTTAGAGTTGGACAAAGACCTGCTTGTTGAACTGGGATCACCTGCAATATCTGCAGTTAGTAATATATCAGACACTGTAGAGCAAGTACAAAAATTAAGCAAGGCACATAAGGCAATGGTTGGTAAATTTTCATGTATAATTTTATAAGTGGCACCACAGAGATGTCAAAAATAAGAAGTGTAGGGTAAGTAAACGAAAGGATTATTCCGTTGCTGTGTTTTCAATTAGCCGCATACGTGCCTCTGTTGTGACTGCCCTAACCTAGTAATAATACCGGGTAAAAGGGATCTCTAGCTTTACATGCAATCCGAACCGCGGAGCATTCTAGTATATTTCTCATCAACAAAGCAAAGCTATGCCAGAGGTGATGGTAATTTATCATGCCAGTAAAAATTCCAGCTGAGCAGGTATAAACTTAGGATAATCCCTTTAATTTTTTCCATCCTATTATAACAGTCTTCCCCTCCCCCTGTGCATAACCTATACCCCCCCTCATTCATTCACCAAATATACCAAACAGGAATTACCATTTCCCAAAATTAAATTCATAAATTTTTGAGTCAGTTTATTTAATACCATCAGTTTCTACACATTTTTGTATACATCAAACTTTATTTATTCATTTTGTGAATATTATCTTTGTTTATAGTTCTTCACTTTTAAACTTATCCTCCACCCTTCATACCAGCCAACTGCAACAATTGGCCATGCATCTGCCAATCTGTGCACACCATGTCCTACTGATGAGTGCACATCTGATAACTAAAATGTTTCGTGTGTGTATCTTTCATGTTTTGATGCTGTCTCACTACCATCTTTGTTTTTTTTTTTTTTAAATTGCTTAATGTCTCATAACAGCGAGGTCTTTAGAGACAGGAAAGGATAGGGGCAAGGAATGGGAAGGAATTTGGCCATGGCCTTTTGAAGGAAGCATCCCGGCATTTGCATCTGGATGCCCGGACGGGGATTTGAACCGGCGTCCTCCTGAATGCGAGGCCAGAACGCTAACCATTACACCACCATGCTCGGTACCATCTGTAGTAAGCGGTGGTTTGTTCCTCTAAGCCAATTTTTACTTAATTTTCTAAACAGAATCTTTTATTACCTAAACTTTAATTATACTCTGATTACCAGTCCTATGGAAGAAGGCTTTATATCAGAAAATTACATTTTTGTTCCATGTTGGTGTTTTTCCCCAGCTTCTGCACCATCCATAATGAGAAGAAAACTTTAGGCAATAAAAATAAGGAAGGATAGGGGAAATAAAACCAACTTATCAGAGATGAAGGCAAGTGTTGGACATAAAAAGATGAAGACATTTTAAAATATTTCAGCATGAAAAGTTATTAATGCAAAGGGGCTAAACAAGTGGAAGCGCACTTGAGAGTAAATACTTGCGAGCAGCTGTAAATAGCATAACTCGTCAATGGATATGCCTCAACAGTAGCCCACGGCAAGCTACTGCCTGAGAGCTGACAATCGACTTGCTCGGAAGTCAACACGTCATCCTTGCAGTGTCTGAGAGTAGCTTGCAGAATACGAACAATATTCGAAAGTATGAGAGGAGAAGCCGAGAGCTCAGCGAGAGTTATTAACAGGATAATTAAAAATTTGTCATCAGAAGAAATAAAGGAATTAATTAAAATCTACGAAGGTAGAGAATTGCTGTGGAATGTGCTGATTAGTGTGACAGAATTAAAAAATAAATTGTTTTGAAGGAAATGGAGAAATTTTCTTGTTCAGGAGGTGAAGTTCAAAGGAACTTCCATAATTTCAAGAAATGTGTATGATGCATATGTACTATCTCATAAAATTTATTTTCCTGAATAGCAATATCTTTTATAATTATTGTAGACACATTTTAATGACAGTTTGAAAATGAAGATTTTATTAATTTTTCAAGATATCTCAAGAACTGTAAAAAATTAAAAATAGTAAAACTGTAAGTGGAGCAGATGAAAATTATTAATGTTAGTAGCCCACTTCAATGCACTGAAGTTTGTAATTATGGAATTGACAGTCTTTCCAACGTAACGTAATTCGTCAAGTTTAATATACTTTAAGCTTTAATATGAACACCCCCCCCCCCCCAAAAAAAAACAACAACATTATTTCAAGATGATGTAATAACTTTTTTTTTTTTCAAAAGAAAAAAAATGTATTACACATTAAGTAAATTTACCTGATGCAAAAAAATCTAAGAATAGCCGTTTGTACTGATATAGAGTCTCATTTTAATGTCATGTTCGAAAATTGTGGACCCCAGAAATTCTATGATAAACTCAACTTCACAGTTCATTAATCTACAAAAGTTCCTAAACTGTTGCACATCTGTAATTCTGGTGTGAGTGTATGTCTGGCTCTAAAACCACTTCTTTTAATTCAAGGCTTAACCCAGCAGCCTTTCCTACTCCGCAGCTAGTACAGTCAAAGCCAACGCAAAGTTTCCATTGTGTCCTGCCATCCTGACTACTCTATGCTGCTTTCCAGTGGACACGATTCTAAGTGTTGTTGCAAGAACTGTCCCAGCAAGCAACTTGCCCACTGCTCTCAAGAGTAGAGCTAGCCAAAATCTACTTTCAAATGGACGCCAGCCTGAGAATAACTCTTGGACAGTTTCTCATGCAATTACTCTAATGCACCTTTTTACCATTTTAGAAAGGAAAGTCGTAGTAAGAGGAGAGAATATGAAGCAGGCAATAGATAGCAATGTGGAAGTATCAGTGGAAATGGTAATAAAAAGATGCTGGATATCAAACATTATGATAGAGGAATTAATCATTTGACAAAGATGATAGCGGGATGATTCACATTAAAAATTGTAACTATTAGATGTGTATCCATTAACAGAAAATGCACAGCATATTGTTCTGAGCCGCTCTCTATCGACACTGTTCACTTCATCTCCTACTTGGCTTAACCCAGAATATCCCTGTGTTTGTGATTTTACTGTTTCTATATCATACTGCAGTCAACTGAGGCAAGTGATGGTTCATCTCTTTCCTTATTTACATCTTTATTTCATAATATCAATTTTTAGGGTTCTGTACACAAATAGAAATGGATCCCTGCTGCCATCAGCCTTCTGTCCTTCAATACATCTGTCACAAGCTTCTAGCTCCTAAATGGAATAAGTTTCAGACTTAAAATTTTCACATATAATGTACTTTGTTGACCCAAATATTGTATTGAAAATTAAGTAGATAGTTCCACAGAAATTAAGTGGGTTATTAAAGAAAATTCTTTTTTTTTTTCTTATGCTATCTTATGGGATATACATATCCACATTCAGTAGAGTACTAATCGATGTAAGGACAGTGAAAGTAAACCCAAACAGATGAAGGCAGGAGGGCCGCAATTACCAATTAAACTTTAACGCATTTTGAAATATTTCAGTATAGATCTTGTTTTCAGGGACACACCAATAATGATCACATGACTCATCAGGTTTACACTAAATATTATATTGAAATTTGTCCACAATATGGACCATACCCTGTACTTAAATGACAAATACTAAAAATGATCACTTACAATTTAATTTTATAAAGAATATCATTTAGAACAGAAAACAAAGGCCACATAATCATTATGCATGAACTAATAATGACACTATAAAACAACCAAAAAAAGTAGAAGCATTTTGGGAAACACTAGAATATCAGACATCAGAGGTACAACATTTTGAAAAACTTCTTAGGAGACAAACAAATTGGAAAAAAGAGAAATACAACCAATAGTAGGAAATTTCCAAGACCAGTTTTTACCACAGATTAAATCAAGGCTTAAGTCTAACTGAACAAAACCAAAACCTGAAATAGATGTGTAAGTTTTATCAGATAACAAGTAAACACAACAAATGAATGATGAGACTGAAATGAGATCAGAGAAACCTTTTCAGTTTGGTTCTAGACAAGATCATGTACGAATATAAGAAAACATTACATGAAAAGAATATCAGAGGAATCCATTTGGAACAAGGAAGATGATTTGAGATAAAAATCATCACTTTTGCGACGAACGTGAAACAGATGATACAATAATAGCAGAAACTCTCCAGAATACAAATGCTCATAGGCAAAACTTAATAGTGTACACAGAGCACCATGAGACAAACATATGGCAACACAATGGGGTAAGATTAGATAGGTTGGTAAAATTTAGACATTTGGGAGAATGGACAATCAGACTGGATAATGAAACCAGCAAATAAAAAATTAGGAAGATGGATCTGGCTTACAAAGCAAAACTGATACAACAAAAAATTAATAACCTTCCAGACAAAAATCAGACACATGCTACAGTAATAAAACTGAAGGTACTATATACACCAGAATGCCAGAGACTGAATAAAAGAGGACAACAAAACCAAGAAAATATTTTACTATATTTCTAAATTTACTTAAAAAAAACATACACACATGCTAGGATGGTTCAAAGAAACAAGGGAAATTTGAAAAGACCAATCACAAAAGACGCTAACAGAGTAAACTTACGTTGCACCATTTCCAGTATCCCAATGAAAATTACAATCTTAAGGTGCCTACAAACCTTCAGTTTGCAGAGTTTTCTGTTCTAAACAACTGATTCAGAATCTATACAGCTATCTGAACTCAAGGTGTGTAGGCTACATTCAGTTTTCCCTTCTTCGGTTTTCTCAGTTCAATACAGTCGTGACAATGGATGACAGAAAAAAAGAGAGCCGCTGTTTATTGTGTGGTTACAGCTGTGTTGGCAGAAGAACTAAGGAAAAATTGCCATGAATGTAGGAGCAAAGATTAGTTTCTGAAAAGAAACTTTTTGGCCAGCAATTACCACTTACTAAATGAGTTACAAGAAGGAAGGGAATGATTGATTTTGGAAATTATATCAGAATGGACAAAACGGCATTTCAAATGCCATAGAGCAAAGTTACTACCCTCATTGAAAAAAAAAAAAAAAACAATCCTCATGTGAGACTGATTGCTACTCTTGGGTTCCTGAAATATCAGAGGCTAGGAACAAACACTAGCCACTCCCAAACGTTTTGAATAATTAATTTTTTTTATTCTTGCCAAATAGTATGTTATCCATTTTCTTCACGACACATCACATCAGGTTCAGTTTTTTATATTAAAACATCGTATGCAATTGCTTTTTGTACACGATTAGAATATCAAGCACTTTCTACATCCAAAAGTAGAAGAAGATTCCTATAGTCTTTAGTAAAATGAAGTCATGATGGCAATTAGTTGAGGTTAAGGCGACTTGCTATGATAAGACTGAGCAAACTGAATGATTACCGGAAGAAACTGCACAGATGATCATTGCAAAAAAAAAGAAAAAAAAAAAAAAAAGAGCCGCTCTGCCAGGCAAGCGGCATGTGTCTAAATCAGCCTGAAATGCGGAGTTATCCCTATTTATCGCCCAGATATGACATCGCACATGATAAACTGCACAATTAAACTGAAGGTGTGTAGTCCCTTAAAAGAGTGGTATCTAGGGTTCGGATCTTTAGGACAAGTCATGTTTTCTTCCTGCCTTCTTTTTGAGCTGAAATGTTGAATTAAACACTGATTCAACCTTTCTGATTGTATTTAAATGTATTTTATATAGCATATAAATGCATATTCAGATCATTTTCCTAGTTTTGGTCATATTTCGATAACATTTATGGTCATACGGTCATATTTTGAAAATTTCTTTTTAATAGTACGGCGAATTCACTAGATATAGATAAGAAATAAAGATAATTAGTCACAAAGAACTGTACTTCTGCTATACTGGTGGTGGTGGTGGACTAATTTTCACTAAATCAGAATTCACCAGTAAATAATTAATGTTATACATTATTGTCACTCTCTAAACATGTTCTGCCCACCTTTTAATCTCGACAATGCAGCAGAAGCATGCCTGTGTCGATCCGCATCAATCAATATCTCAATGAAATATCCTAAGTCATTGTTAAATCTGCAGTGGATTAGTGAGTAGACCAACCGCCATGCCGAAAATAAAATTTTCTGGAAGCGTGAATTTACGTAAGGGAATTTAGAGAGGAGTATTTTTAGTACAGATGAAAGAGTTCTATTCTGTAAATTACCTGAAATTAAAGTGAAAATTTAATTTCCCAATGGTGCGACGAATGCACGAAAATAAATTATGCTGTCTACATGAAAGCGGCACTACTAATAAAATAAATTATGTATAATTTGTGCATGTTTTGATGTATAGCAAATTTAAATGTTTGGGCATATTTTTTCATTTTTAGGTCATATTTACCCATTTTTAAAGTCATATTTGCCTGCATATTTCTCTATTTTTTCGGTCATAAAGATCCGAACCCTGGTGATATCTGATGAACAGAGGCAGGCCATCAGCGTACATATGATGGACTTCTGGGAAGAGAAGAAAAAATTGACTATACTGTAGTCTTAGGTACACAGCAATGGCAAAAGTCTAAATGAAATAAAAAATTGTAAGCTGCAAGCAAAAGTTATTTTTTGATAAAAATTTGCCTCAAATTAACACTTCATTGAAACTCAAATAGTTCATTGCATCCAAATGAACCTATAAAACGTCTGTCTGCAACTTAATGATTGCAATAGGGACATGTACTGCAATTTAGCACAATACTATAGAACTGTGAGGTAGAGTCATTTACCTAGCTTGAAAATTTATCATGCTTTTATTTTTGTTTGAAAACTGCCATTTGATTCACCACATACAAGATATCTGTTACGATCATTAAGAGGATGAAACCCCAAAATGCCTATCCTTTTACACAAAATCCTGCCCCATAATTATGCTTCAGCTTACCACCCGATCTAAAAAACCATTTCTTTCCACAAATACTTACCTTGTGATTCACTTAAACTGCCATATGGATCCTCCACATGCAACAGACATCACTGAGAAAACCTACAGTACTTGGTCACTACTACCTATCCTAACCCAATTGCAGAGGAAGTTTTTCCCCATCATTGAACATGTCATATGCATGACACACTTCTTAGACCAATCCACCTGCCTCCACTGTAACAGCTCCTATATAGACCTCAGCACTAACCAACTTTCCACTACAAGCGTAGAGCCAGTGGATAATATGCGTACGGTAGATAGCAAACCAGGAATTCGAGAGCGATCAAGTGTGAATGCATAAATATAGTAAACAATAAAATAACAGATGCTAAGTAGTGAAAAGGAATTACAAATTAGGATAGGCAAATGAGTTACCAAGCACCCAAGACAATGTTCACATTGTGTGAACACAAATAACAAAAAAAAAAGAAAAAAAAAAACACAGGCTATAGCAATTTTCTGATACTGACCCTTTATCAATAAGAGAACACCATGGAGGGTGGATGCTGGAAAGTAAATAATTTAAAAGGCAGCTGATTAAAGATAGGAAGTTTCAAACCTTTAGAGGAGGAATAAAGAACACAGATACACATTTGGACTAGATTCAAGAAAAATCAACAAAAGTGATCAGGTCATGTGACCTTTTGGCCAGTCTATGTTACAACTTTGGGGTGATGAGAAGTGTCGTGAGGTAGTGCAGTGCATGCACGAAGGGATACAATATGGCTCGCTTGAGTAAACAGTGACCCTGGCTCTTTCAGAACATGTGTGTCTCTTGTTTCACGAACCATGCTATAAGAGTCCTTCCTAATAGCAGCAGGTCTTCTGAACACAGAAGGTTGGAACTTGCCTATCAGTACAAACTGGGCACAAGGCAACCACCAGGTCTGAACTTAAGATATATATATGTGTGTGTGTGTGTTTACCTTTTTTCCCCTCTGTCTCCATCCCCACTACCTAAATTAAACCACCACTAACCTGAAGTGATATTTGACTCCATAGTCTTTGGTTTAATTTTTAAAATCTTTTTATTATTTATATTTGTTTTTTTTTTCTTTCTTATTTATATTTGATTATATTATTTTGCTCTTCCTGTCCACCAGTGACCAGTTTTGACATTTATCTATGCTTGGGTATTAGCTCAATCACTGCCCCTCTACCTGTTCTCAGTTTTAATTTACCCCCATCATTTTCCTGGCCAACAGCTTTTCTGAGAGACAGTCTCCCACAACACCCACTCCCCATTATGTTCTCCTGTAGATAAAGGGCTAGACCAGAAAATTACTTTATCATATATGTTTTTGCCTTTTCTGTGTGTTTACACCCCACATCCATCATTTTAAGATAAGTGGTGGCTTATTTCCCTGGCATAACCACTGCTTACCAAAGATGAGGTTGACTTACATAATACTACACTGCTTAACCATGCCGTAGACAGGGCCGGCGTTAGGGAGGGGTAAGCGGGTCAAAAGTACCCGGGCCCCACCGGCTGATGGGGGGCCTGATCACCGACTATTGGGGCTCTCAGGCCAAGAATACGCCCATTGTCGCCTGACCATTTTGTAGAGCTAAAAAATGTACATACTACATTCACATGCTCACCATGTGCGAGCATGCATTGTGCAATCACATTATGCTACGGTCACTTGGAGGCTCAACACGCAAAACGGAACCTATTTAGATACATGAGAGTGAGAGTTAGCAGAACAGGCCACTCTCTTGTTCTCAAGCATTTAAATAAGTTATGCATAGCATATCTGCACATCGATGTGACCAAAGCTCTAGTGCATTTCAAATGTGCTTCAGCCAAATCCATGTGTATTCTCAAAAAATCAATCAAGCTTTATTTTTAAGTTTATGATAACGTACTAATGTCATTAGAGAGCTGATTTGACAATGAGTCCACCCACTTCAAGTCATCAAAATGATTCACTGACAGAGTAAAAATGTTGAAAAAATATACATTTTTATAACCATTAGTTTGACCAAGAGAGATTGCCGAGTGATAGACATGTTTTTGCAACTTTTCTAACGTCAAGATGAGCAGGCAAAAATTTCGAGAGGGGCTGTAGAGTTTTTAGAAAAGTCTGATATGGACTAGAGGACTCACACAGAAGATCTTGTGCTTCGATCGACTACTCATTATGATTGTGAGATGGACTCAATAACATCACAATATTACATGTACAGAATAATCTCTATTTCACGTATAGAAATGAAAAGAGCATTGTTGTTCTTCACTGCACAGTTAATACAAAATAATAACAAATTTAAATAATAATATTGAATGTTTGTATACACTTTATATATATACAGTACACATTAAAATATATGAAAAACATTTTTAAATTTATTTTTTACTTTTCACCTCTATTAATTTTTATTATGAATTTATTTGCAAGGTTATTACTATCATATTTCTTAATAGGTAAGATAATTTTCAAGGAGACCCACTTTGACTGCCCACCCGGGCCTAATACGGTCCACTGGCCATGTATAGGCAAACAATTTACAGTAGTAACCTACACCATCTAGTCCCACCATTTGAACAACCTAAACAAATGAGAGTTGTCAGAGTCTTCCTAACGACTAAAATCCACATGTGGATTACCAATATATCCCTGACACTAAGAATCAACCTGACATGAACCTATGTGAACATCTTATTGGTAGACCTCATCACCCATAATTATTTATTCAATTAAATTTGATACATCACCCATTCTTTTTATCTCTACGTATACTGTTAATAATTTTAAAAAAACTAGATGACCCGTGCAAAAATTTCATTAATAAAATACAATGAATAGTGTGGTTGAATGCTTGTAATATAATGAAAAGTAGAACCACACTTTGTAGCAAATATTTATTTGTTTAGTGTAATAGGAATGCATCAAAACATATTACGAAACAGTTAGGAAAATTTAAAACACAATGTATGTACAACAAACTGTCACTGACCCTAACAGAATACCACCAACCTGAACAAAATGCACACCGCATATCAACATCTCTGTGATATGTGCTGTTGTGTGAATAAAATGTTTACACTGGAATTGTATAGCAAAACAAAAATGTTTCCGTAACAGACAAAAATATCCGAAAAGTTACTTATTGTATAAAAAACAGTTTACTGACATCTCTGCGATACTGTTGCTGCAATCTAGGGACTTGGCTCTGAACTGTTTGATACATGTGACCACTTTAAGCATCAAATTCCAAAACGTTCTTTCTTAATTTATGATTTTACCTAATTGGAGACCTTAATCTCTAAAACGAAATATCATTTATCGATTTACTGTTAGGTCCTGCTGGGTGTGTGATAGATAGGCTTTCAAATAGAAAACTTGCCAAGACAAAGAAAGATGATCTTGTTATGAAAAATATTCTGTCTCAACCAACACTATCTGAACAAGTTACTCTGGCAAAAATCAAGTCAACAGTAGATCTTGAGCATAGCTGCGTGTCAGCAACGGTAAAATTTTTTTATATTAGCATAAAACCACGAAAACGCCACCAGTTGCTTAAAAGTTTTTATTCTTTAAAACTTTACTGCAGTTTCGACAAATACATGTTTGTCTTCTGAAGAAGTATGACACGTTAAAATTACATAGGCGGAAGCATTATCACAAATCAGTCCTTTCGCGCGAAGTTGCACATCGTCACGGTTCTTCCTACCGTCTACCGGACAACATCTGTACAAGGCGGGCGACTTCCGCTGCTAAATAGGAGGGGGCAAGGGAATACTTTGAGTTGTTGGCTAGGGCTGTGAGGGAGCCCACTTCCAGTAGTGGTGGGGTCGGGAGTGTGCCTTTTTTAGATTAAGGGCTGCTGGTGATGGGGTAAAAATAGGTAATCATAGTGATACTAAGTGTAGGTCCATAGTTAGAAAAATCACTAATACTAAAGAAATAGAAAAAGCTTTTTTGAAACAACAGAGGGGAGCAGATCTGGGAAGGCAAATGTTAGTGCTGAAAATATCACAAAGCAAGTGATAAGAGAGTTACTGGTAAACTGTAGAAGTATAATGAACAAAATAATGGAGTTTGGAAATCTAATAAGAGATACACAAACCTCAAATAGTTATAGGAGTAGAGCCCTGGTTAAAAGAAGGAGTACTAAACAATGAGGTTTTCCCCGATGGTTACAGAGTGTACCACAGAGATAGGGGAGCAACTGGGGGAGGCGTATTCATACTGGTTAGCAAAGACTAATACAGCTCACTGGTGTTCAGAGATCATGGCCATGAGTTACTTGGAGTAGACATCTGGGGAAATAAAAAAGAAAAAAATCAAGGGTGTTGGCTACTTGATAAAATGAATGATAAAGATGAGACTCTTGGAGAGAAACTAAATTCATATTCAGAGTTCAGAAGTGAGCATAGCATGGTTATTTGTGGGGATTTGAATTTGCCAGGGTAGGAAATAAGATTAATAATACAAAGGAACAGAGATTTGCAAATACCTTAGTAAGGGAAGGAGGCTTTACACAGGTGGTTGAGCAAAAAACTAGGGGACCAAACATGTTGGATATTTTCCGAATAAAGCCAGATGATAACCTAATCAGGTGTCAAGTAACTGAAGGAATAAGTGATCATAATGCAGTTGTGATGGATATAAGGGGATTCAGTAAATCAGTGGCCAGAATTGAAGGGGGAAATATATACAACTATAAAAAGGTACAAATCTTAGATCTGAAAAGATATTTCAGGGTTAATTTTATTAAATGGAAGAATGGAGACAAAGTGGAAGAGTTCAAGATTCCAAAACAGAATAAAGAGAAGTACAGAACCTTCATACTCTAACAGAGAGGCGAGGAGGTTAAAACGATTGGTGAGACGAGAGATTAACAGAGTTAAGAAACAGCAAGGCAGTAGGGAAGTGGTGAAACAACTAACCAAGGAATTAATAATGTCAAAGAAATTGGTTAAGGATGAGTTTGTGAAGAATATTATTGGTTCATGGGGACCTCTGACTGATGCATCTAGAAATTCCTATAGCCTTTTTTTTTTTTTAAAAAAAACTGCTTAATGTCTCTTAACATTTCTATAGCTATATCAGGAAACTAAAGGGAAGAGACGGTATTGAGACAATTATAGATAAGGATGGAGAAGTAACTGAGGATTTGAAAAAGGCAGAGTTATTAAGTAACTGATTCAGTGAGACCATTAGGGACAATAATTGAGGGGTTATATCTGAAAACAAGCCTACCCGCAAAGATGGAGGTGAGCAGATTAGAAAATTTGAAACTAAGCGTAAAGCAGCCAGTGTTGATAATATTACTACAGATGTTTTAAAGATAGTGGATGGGACATTGTACCTTATCTTGAAAAATTAAACTGAGTCTGGATACTTGTTGTTTACCAGAGGACTGGAAAAGTTTGATAGTAGTACCAGTACATAAAGGTTGGGTGACAAAAAGGGCTGACGTCAGTGGTAAGTAAATTAATGGAGAGATTAATATGCAACCATATTAGAAGTGTGTGAGGAGAGTAAGTGGTTTTACCGAGCGTGGTGGTGTAACGGATAGCGTTCTGGCCTCGCATTCGGGAGGACGGCGGTTCGAATCCCCGTCCGGGCATCCAGATTTGGGTTTTCCATGGTTTCCCCAAATCACTCCAGGTGAATGCCGGGATGCTTCCTTCAAAAGGCCATGGCCGAATTCCTTCCCATTCCTTGCCCCCATCCTTTCCCGTCTCTAAAGACCACGTTGTTATAAAGGGACGTTAAACTGTTACCAAAAAAAAAAAGTAAGTGGTTTTCAAGTCAGCAACATGGCTTTAGACAAGGATATTCATGTGAATCTCAGTCAGTAGGCTATATGCAAGATATTTCTGATGAAATGGAGAGGGGATGTCAAGTTGACAAGGATTAAAACAATAGAAGACTGTAAACAGCTGCAGCGTGATCTAGTAGGATAACTAGCTGGGTGAGTAAAAATGGGTTGAAGATAAATGCAAAGAGGAGCCAACTTATTAGGTACGAGTACACAGATAAAAATCTAAAGGTTGATTATGATTATAAAATGGGGAAGGAGCTACTTACTGAAGACTCGAAATGTAAAAATACCTTGGCCTAACATTTGATAGCAAACCCAACTGGGCAGGACACATTGGAAAGGTAGTACGTAAAGGGTTCGAAACCTTCACCTGTTTGAAAGAGCGATGAGGGGATGCACTAGAGAAGAAAGGGAATTGGTGTACAAAACTTTGGTTAGCCAACTGCTGGAATATGGGAGTGTAGTTTGGGATCCACATTTTGGGTATCAAATACAGGAGTTGGAGGGGATGCAGAGAGCTGCCAGATTTGTCTTTGGAAATTATCGAAGAACACAATCGGTAACCAATTTGATAAAGGAGCTAGAGTGAGATTCATTGGAGAATACGAGGAGGGCAAAGAGAATCATGGGAATGTACAAAGCTTAATATACTGGTGATGAAGCATGGAAAGATATTGGTGGTAAAATTAAGAGAGGTACTTGGAAGGGTAAGGTTGACCATGACCATGATTTCAGGCACAAGGGTGAGGGAAAATTTTCTTTCATAGGGAAGGGTGTGAGGGACTGGAATAAATTGCCAAGAGAATTAATGAATAATTTACTAGAAACACTGAAGGAATGTGAAGTAAAAATTAGTAGAGGGCAAAAGCAGATTGGAAGGGGAAAGGGGTGTGTGTAGGGAGATTGCCACCAGAGTGGGCGCTCCATTGATATTTTATCAATTATTATCAATATAACTTTTTAAAGCTCTATGTTGAACACTTGACTCTAGTTTTAAAGGTCTGTTAAAATTAACAACAGACTCATTTACTGCAATAACAATACCCTAAATTTCTATTCTTGCTACTAATCAACAAATACGGAAAATGGAGACAGTGAAAATAATGAAGGGTAATGATATATAATAATAATTTGGAATCAATTTAATTAAGATTGCTAACATAAGTCTTATAAAATGACTACTTTACGGAAACTACGACAACTTTGATTAGCTCATATCTAATGACCTAACATAGGAATTACTGGAGACTGCGATTCCGTGAAGGAATTGGTATCACAGGCCTAATACTTCAGTAGTCAAACAAAAGAAATACTTTCTGAAGTACATTTAACAGTGCCATGATGTGCTAAACCCGATTTCTGCTTGATAATAAGGTTCCAGCTTTTATTACAATGGAATTACTGCTTGAAAAGAGATCTGGTGGCTCAGTTGGTTAAGATTAAGGCGCGTGACGGGGGAACGGAAGGTCCCCGGTTCAAATCCCAGTCTCGGCTGGAATTTTTACAAGACTTAAAACTGACCTTCACCTCTGGCAGAGTCTGCTTTGTTCTTGTGAAGCACACTAGGACAGGCCGTGGTTTGGATTCTACGTAAATCTGTAGGTTCCCTTTCCTCGGTAAGTTTATCAGGGTACGACAGCCATGACAGAGGCGCATGCATGGCTAGTCGAAACTCTGTCACAGGGCGGCCAAACAATCTTTCGGGACCTTCAGACCAATAATGCCATAAGCGTTTACTTTATTGCTTGAAAATAATACGTCTTGTGATTGACTACAACAGTATTACAACATCTCTAGTAAATCTCCTAATATAAAAATCAGCTGTTGATACAAAAAGTAAATGAGTTACCGCTATAGTTTGCGAGTCCTGTTGCATATACTGTGAATGTATTTTTGTACATTCATAATCAACACAATTAGTGAAGGCTGTGAAGTACCCTATACTAAAATAACTAATGCAGAACAGGAATTTTAGTCTATATTGCTTTCATGGTGCCCATGTCGTAACTTCAGCTACATGTAATTGCAAGTGTATCATTATTGTCATTTTTTTAAAAAAAACTTAAATATATGATTTAAAATATAACATTTCCTTTTGGTCCTGACATAGTGAAGGTACTTCCTTTATGATACATAGATCAAGATAAAGAACAACTGCAAGTTTAGAGCTGTCCTGATACCACTACTACATATGTTGCATCATTCACATATTCTTTCTTTTTTTTTTCACTACAAATCAGTTCTAGCCTGAAAAACTTGTAATGTGTTGACTGAATTACACCCACAACTGTAAAAACTGATATTTTACAACAAATATTAATTACATTGGAACAATCTTTCTATATGATTTCAAGCACATTTTCACTCTAAAGTCTTACATTGAGAGGTAGGTATACAGATAAGCATTCAATTTGGTAACAGTCCAATCCCAGACTCCTCTATATTATTACTTACATGGCTTTACACCTCGTCGAGATCATTAAAGGCAGGATGGGACTAGAGACAAGGAATGGGAAGGAATTTGGCCATGGCCTTTTTGAAAGAAGCTTCACATTTGACTGGAGTGATTTGGGGAAACCATGGAAAATCCAAATCTGAATGCTCGGATGGGGATTGGTCCTCTATCTTCTCCCTTACAACCAAAATCAAGTAGTTATAACTAAAGGTAAATGGTCCTCTATCTATAAATGCAGAGCCATAGTCTTTGCCTAATGTTAACCTACACATCACTTATGTGGATGACAAAACATTCAACACAAAGTATATTTTGGTTTAAATTTAGATCATGATATAATGAATGATTTGCGTGTGATAACTCTGATTTTTGAGAGGTAATATTATCAAAGATTGTGGTTAGGTTGAAATGCAAACTGGACAAATATGAAAGATGACACTTGTTGTTTCAGAATAAAGACCAAGAAATTTGGTTTTGATTAATAATTCTAAGCTACTTTCATAAAAGCCCTGTTAATGATGTCATCCCGATGGAAATAGTTCCAATTATAGCCTACTCAATAGAGCCTAAATAAAAATTTAAACTAGTACTACATGGTACAGAACTAGTTAAGAATTCCTATATTTTTAATCTCCACTACCTTCACTAAATGTCAACTATATCGCGATGCATAATACAACCGTTTTTTCCATTCCCACTATGCATTAACAACTGCAAACTTAATTAAATTTATTGTATCACAAGCGCAAACGTTTCGCACAGGATTTAAAAATAATTCTGGTTTGCATCAAAAGTTTGATAGCAACAAGGCATAACTTGGATATTTCTGTATGCTCCATTTATTGTTCAATCTGCGCCTATTTCGTTCAAATCAGCTTCCTAGAACATACCTCACCAAACAGTCTCTTCAGTGACTGCATAACATGATTTTTGAAGAAGACCGCCGTTATTTTTTCATCCTCTGCCGAATTTACGGTGCTGCAACAAATAATAACAATGGAAATATGAATCTTTAAAAAAATGCAGAAATCCAGACGTCTACAAACGGTAAAAATAATCTGATTAGTTTTTCTCAATAAAGGAGCAGTGATTCCCGATTTTTCTTATTACTGAATTCGAATGAGCTTATTTCCTGGTGGTTTTTTGCCCATACATCTTTCCCATCGCGATATGTAAAAGCTATGTGATTAATACTAAGCCCGCTAACATAAAAATCTAAAACGGTACTGCTTTACTAACAGCGAAACATCCAAATAGTAGTAATCACTCATACTAATTGCATCGCTTTTATTTCAAATGAAATTTCATGATTTCAACTGAGGCAAAATATATAGCAGTAAAACATTACACACGCAAGTCATAATCTAACCAATTAACGAATACCGGGCATGAACATCCACATGGTTAGTCTGCACATGAAAATATGCTTACTGTAACATCGATTGGAGATCGATGGCACAGTATGTCGATTCTCTTTTACGACGATTAATATCGGAATCAAAAAGTCAAGGACTCGTTAATTTAAGAAACTAATATGCTACTTTCTACAAAATTGTATATCTGTTCTAAAATTCTTAATTTTGTTGTTAGAAAGTCGTGGTAAGTTTACAAATAGAGTTTAAATAACCGCACATAAAAAATTGAAATTTGTATGATTATAAGATGGATGACATGTGTAAATATCTCGCTAATAAACTCAGTTGTATATATGGTAGAGAGGTATCAAAATCCTGCATTCACCGGAGAGGATATAAAATCTTGATTAAATCATTGTTGGAATATGGTCGAATAATATGGGTATCTAATTCACTAGTTGGAGGGCAGCTAGATTTTTTTTTTTTTTTTTTTTTTTTAGAAATTACCGCAGAACTGTCAGAGACAGCAACTTATTGACGAAGAAATTTTGGTAGGAGACTCTGGAAGACAGGAGAGGCATACAGTACTATGTACAGTAAAAATTAAGAGAGGTGCTTGGAAGGGTAAGGTTGACCATGACCACAAGCTGGCTCTTGATTTCAGGTATAAGGGTGTGGAAAAATTTTCTTTCGTATGAAATGGTGTAAGCGGTAATTTGCCAAGAGAAGTGATGCATAATTTACGAGAAACACTGAAAGAATTTAAAGTAAAAATTAGTAGAGGACAAAGTAAGTTGGAAGATGAAAGGAGGGAGAGTCCCACCGGAGTGGGCGCTCCATCGCAATTTTATCAATTATTATTATCAACACCTTTATAAAATATAATATTCTAATTAAATCACAATTTGGTATTCAAAATGGTTCTTCAAGAGAAAAAGTTTTATTTACACTCACTGACAATATTTTGGAAGGAGTAAATTATAAATTGACGCCTGTAGGAATTACGTGTGATTTGTCAAAGGAATTTGATTGTGTTGATTATAAAATTCTGATACAAAAATTATGTTGTAGATGGTATTGTTAGTAAATGGTTTAGTTCTTGTCTTCAGAATAGAAAACAGAAAGTGTAACTCATTTCAATGCTACGTTATGTAGACCATTGTTTTGTGAGTGGGTATTTATCAGATGTGGAGTACCTCAGGGTTCTATTTGGGGTCACTATCATTTTTAATATATATAAATGATTTACCCTGTGTTACATCTAAAAACTCAAAATTTGTCCAATTTACAGATGACACAAGCATCGGAATTAAAAATATTCCAGATATATCTACAGGTCATATTTCAAATTATGTCTTTGTATTCATTAAATAAGTTACTTTGATAAAACTTATTCAGTTTAGAACATTACACAGATTAACACCAGACATAGACATAAAATTTGCAGACCAATCCATTCAAGAGTTAGAGGGTATGAAATTTCTAGGTTTGTGTATTGATCATAATTTAAATTGGATGATACATGCCTCTGACTTACTGAAGTGACTGGGTGCAGCCACAATTGCAATTCGTACAATTTCCGTTACAGGCGATCTATGTATGAGTTTAGTTTGCTTATTTTCACTCCTTAACGTCTTATGGAATAATATTATGGGGCAATTCTACTCGTAGAGACAAAGTGTTCAGATCCCAAAAGAAGGTAGTAAGAATTATGTGTGGGTTAGCAGTAACACATCATGCAGAGAGCTGTTAAAGAAGTTAGGTATTTTGACATTGGCGGTTGACTATATATACATATATATATATATATATATATATAAATGAGCGATTCTTGTATATAAATATATTTTGGATCTCGGAAACGGCACTAACGATTTGGATGAAATTTCATATTTAGTTAATATTTTGCTTTTGAAGTTTATATAAATAGTTGTCTTCCCTGCAAAAACTCAATTTTACAAAATACGAACAATTTTTGCTCTTAGTATCTCGGAAACAGCTCTAAAGATATCTCGTTGACGATTCAGGTACCAGGAAGCCTACTAATATTTTCTCTTTGGTTTCAAGGAATTCATATATCTAAATGAAAATTTAAAAATTGACTTGGTCAGAAGTGATACTTTACTTTACAAAACTTCTTTGTAAATAATACTGACCGTATATCGAACATCAATATTACTGAATTGTAAAAAGTTGTTATTATTAAATACTACCAGTTTAATTGTAAAACATTTCAAAAGTATATCTTTCCGGTGGTACACCCGTGAAGACTTCATTTCAAGCTTACGCCGGGAAAATCCCCGTTCTTACATTTAAAAAGTAAATATTTAAAAAATAGATACTGGCTTTGTCAAATTCTATTTTTTTAAAAACTTATTTTTTTTAACGCCACGTTGTGTCTACTGTTTTATCTTTAGTTGCTGCATAGGAAGCTTTGTATACTAGCTGACCCGTGTAAAACATTTAAGAAGAAGATATTTAAAAATTGGCTTTGTCAAAAATGATTCTTTACTCTACAAAACTTCTTTGAAAATAATATTAGCAGTTATAATGTGTTCATCGTTTACTTTTTGATCGCATGTGTGTTTAACGCAAACATCGAAATTACTGAATTATAAAAAGTTGTTATCAGGGTGCTATGCAAAGTACGGCGAGTAAAATAATTCGGGATGAAAATGTGATTAACGCACTCTTTAGGCATTAGTATTCAAGAAAACGTGTACGCGAAGTCGACAAAACAGGTAAGACAAGAGTAATACAATAAAAATCGTTGGGTTACTTGCGGTATTAGCCAATATGTAGCAGCCATCTTTACCGTGAATGTGTTGATTTTCAAGGAGCTGTATTAGCGGAGGGTGTGGTTAGGTTTAAATGAAGACTGCACCTGCATGAAGACTAATATTCCATGGTGTATCATGGTTTTTGGGTGAATAAGGCGGCTGCAGTGCTGAATTCTAACTATAACAACGTCGCAGGTAACTCGAGACGTCTATTGACGCTAAGTCAGCAAAGTGCCTAATCTTGTTGTATTTAGGTTGAATGGCAACCTGGACCAGAATGACTACTAACATTCCATGGTGCTTAGTGGATTCTTAGTGAATAAAACAGCTGCCACACCAAATTCTGACTATAAAAACGTCACACACGGCTCAAGATGTCTATTAATGTACAGGGCTAGTCAAAATGATTGCAGTTAATTCAGAAAATTACTACAGATTTATTATTTGACATATACTTACAAGATTACACAGATATTTAAACAAACTGTGAAAGTTTTTTGGAGTGTCTACAGATGCTCAATATGTGCACCTTTAGTGACTCTGCACACATCAAGTCTATAATCGATTTCTTCCCATATCCGCTGCAGCATGTTTCTGTCAATGAGAGCAAATACATTGGTGATGCTAACCCGCAGGTCTGGCAGATCAACTGGTACTGGTGGCACGAACACTGTGTCTTTTACGAAACCCCTAACAAAGAAGTTGCAGGGGGATAGGTGAGGGGAACGGGGAGGCCATGACATCAGCTGAAGATCAGCATCCCCAGCACGACCAATCCATCTGTTTGGAAACCTGGTGTTCAGGAAATTACGGAGAACTAGAGAAAAATGGGTTGGAACACCGTCCTGCTAAAAAATGAAATCTTCACTGTCAGCTTCCAAAAGTGGCATGAGCCAATTCTGCAACATTTGCAGATAGATTTTCCCTGTGATCATCACCTCATTAAAGAGAAAAGGCCCATACAGTTTCTTTCGTGAGATCGCGCAAACTACGTTCACTTTGGGAGAGTCATGAACGTGCTGCACATAAGCATGGGAGTTTTCGGTCCAAAATACACACATTGTGCCTGTTCACTTTTCCACTCACCTGAAACGTGGCCTCTTCACTAAACACAAATATATCTGCGAATGTTTCGTCTTGTTCTAGACGTTGGGCACAGAATTGAAAACTATGCACTTCATCGTCGTGCGACAGTGCTTGTAGCAACTGTAACCTGTAAGGATTGATATACAGTCGCTTCCATAGGATTCTCCAAACGGTCTTCTGTGGAATACCTAATTCCCTGCTCGCTCGAGGAGTAGACTTCTGTGGGCTAGGAACGTAACTGGCGCGCACACGTTCAACGGTTTCTTCAGACACAGGAGGGTGACCAGTTGTTTTACCTTTACAAAGGCAACCCGTGGCTTTAAACTGTTGATACCAACCCCGAATGGTGTTAGCATGCGGGGGATCCTTACCGAACTTTGTTCTGAAGTGTCGCTGAACAGTTACCACAGACTGAGTCGACTGAAATTTGAGAACAACGTACGCTTTCTCACTTTCAGCCATCTTGCTCTCTAGCACTTTATCGACCACCGCGGGAAGCTTGCATTTAGTGCAACCGAAACTTAGAGAACCACTTGTCTTATTAACAGCAAACCCCATTATCATCTTATAATAGGAGGGCCAAAAGAAAAATCGTGAAATCGCTGCAATAATTTTGACTAGCCATGTATAGGCAATAATGTGCGTAATCGTATGCTTTGGCGCTAATTATAACTTTGTTACATATTTTACAGCTTTCGGGTACACTTTTCCTTAAAGTGTCAAGGAAGCAGCTAGCCGTATTTTCAACCCTATTTAACAGTTTTTTCTACTAGTCGAAGTTTGCACAGTAACCGGTTATCATTAAATACTACCAATTTAATTGTAAAACATTTTATGTAAGTAGGAAAGAAATATATTTAATGTATAACAAATATGGAGCGGTCTGACAGCTCAAATGTAATTAGTGGGAGAAAAAAGTGGTTTCTGCGTTAGCTCTCAAAAAATTCTGGCTACGATCCCGTGTTCAAATCCCGGTGGGGGAAAGATTTGTGGTTCGGAATCTACGTTAAATTGTACACGTCCCAGAGCAAAGGAACTGGCCGTCCTACCTCTGATACAATGGCGTAGTATGTCTCCTTCTGGAGGATCCAACCAACCTTCAGGTTAGGTTTTTATGCTGCCTATATATTTAATGTGTCCAATCTAATACTATTATATTAGCAACTCTTGCAAATAGATAAAATTAATTTCTCACAAACTTTTCTAAGAATTTTGATGAAATCTTGCATACTGAACAGGAATCGAAAGATGCCGAGCGAAGATCGGTCACCCAGGTACTATATATATATATATATATATATATATTAAAGTCCTTTGTAGTCATATATTATACTCTATTTTAAACAAATAGTAAAATACACAATTATGGCTCTAGAAGTGAAAATGATACTCACAAGGATTGCAAGTCGTTTACATTTGTTCAAAAAAGGGTTCGATATCCTTCAATGAACTCCAAGCACATCTTAAATGTCTAGCAGATGATAAGATTAAATTCAACATTTTTTTTTTAATTGGCTACTCCTTCTCCATCGTAGAATTTGTTTCTAATGTATCTACGAAATAATTTCCAGTAGTTAGTGTAAAAGTATTGAAGTAATTAATATATTATATATACTGCGACTGTAATATTCTGGCGGATTATCTATTTTGTTATGGAATTGTTTATCTGTAAATTAACAACATTCCACATCCTACAGAGCCAGTCCTTTATATTGAGATATATGGAAAATGAATTATTTTGTAGTATTGTATCTAACAAACTACCAAAGATACAGTGTTAACTTTTATCACAATATGAAGAATAGGAAGGAGGGTCACTACTTACAACCTCAAAACGCAACACGTCGTAGCAGTGAAGAAAACCAAGGCAAAAAAAATATTGGGCAAGGTCTTTTCTCACTAATGAGATCGTTTGTTTACATGACGGCATCAGAATCAGAGAAAGTGTGAGACGTAAACGTTCGTGGGGGTTATCATAACCTTCAGTCTCAACTGTAACCGTGATTATGCCTTGGATAATTTTAGTCTGTGCTTTTCACATCCCCAACTGAAGGTTAGAGGCGGGCTGCTGGAGAGCAGGGGCTCTTTTCAGCCTGGGGTTTTACATTAGTATTTTTTAACATTTTTTTTTAATTTGCATTATTTTACAATATTTTCAAATCATTTGTCCACTTATATAATGTTGTTTTTAAATCTAATTCTATCAAATCCTAATACTAACTTTTTCTATTCTATTACACTATTGTCTAATTTATTTTTACATTATTTTTCCCTTTATAAGTTGGGTATTTCTTTTAATTTATATAACTATCTACTTCTCTATTTTTCTACTGTTTTTGTGTTATTTAATTTTCTTCTATGTTGTTGAGAGGTTTCAATTTTTTCAATTTTTTTATGTTTAATGGTTTGGTTTTTGGCAACTTTTCCTCTTTTTTTTTTTTTTTCGACCTGTTATTGCTTGAGCTTCTTTTCTAGTATTCTGTAGTAGCTTTATAGTTGGAATGGTGGAGCTGGACCCGGTCTTACGTCGAGGTGAAGTGGAAGTTACTCGTTTTCATGTTCGTCTGTCTCTGGAAAGGTATGTTTCGTGTTTAGATCTATTGTTCTTGGTGGGTATATGTATTTGTATTTTGGCTTGGCAGTTGTTCTTGGTTTGAGGGTCATAAGGTTTACCATGTGCTGTCTGTTTTTCATTATTTTGCATCCATATTTCGCTCTTTGAATCACCAGTCTCGTCTGTAGTTGGGTTATTTTTGCTGCTTCGTAAACCGCTTCCGAGGGAATTCGGTGGTGGAGTTTTAGTATGTTTCTCAGTAGTCGTCTTTCTGTCGCATATAGTCTGTTGGCTGTGGTTTTGTTCATTCCTGCAAGTGGTATCGCTGCATATTCTATGAATGGTCTTATGTACGTCTTGTAAGTGTGGATCGCCGTCTGGTCGCTACATCCGAAAAAAGCGTCCTTGTACCAGTCGAATCAAGTTTTGTCTTTTCCTTATTTTATTTAGTATTTCCCTGATGTGCGTTTTCCAGCTGAGCTATTTGTCTATGTTTATTCCTAGGTACTTTGCGCAGTCTTTCAGTCGTAATTGTTGTCGCCACATGGTAAGTTGTATGTCTTACGGTGTTTGCGTTCATTTTTGTGTTAAGTTCCTGTGTCTGAATAGTATTGTTTGTGTTTAGTCAGGGTTTGGCTTGATCCGCCACTTGCTCATCCAGTCTTGAAGGCTTCCTAAGTATCGTGTCGCACGTCTATTTGCAGTTTTTGTGGTGGGGCGGAGCACCAGTAGGCGGTGTCGTCCTGTGTTTCTACTGGCGGTGGGTCGGAGGCGTATGGTAGATATAGCAGGTTAGAGGACATCCCTCTGTGGTGGACCCTTTTGGGGGTTGATCCGCGCCACGGGTTTGTCAGGATGGTGTGGCCAATGGGGAGTGAACTTACTTGTGGCTGTATCTAGTACTTCTCTTCTCGCAGATCGGGGCAGCCGTCAGTTACTGGACCGCCGATAGTCTGCTGCCTGCTTGCTAGAATAATTGCTATCTCTGACACCACGCCCTGAGGCGAGCAAACAGGAGAGGGAATACTTTGCCTACTGAAATTATTAATGAATTGGTAGACGGTCTACTGCAAGTTTATTGCCGTAGAAGATTGCGATACATGGCAAGTAATCGCCGAAAGCCACAGTCCACTCCGTTAACGGTTTGCAGAAAGCACTTAGCGATTAGACGACGAGCGGATAGCTGGCTGGGTCGGCAAGTCGATGCCCGAGGCGCGTACGATCAGCTCCGGTCTCCAAGTGACCGCTCCTTGCTATATCACTTAAAATGAAGGCTCGGTTGACCTGCTTAGCGGGGCGGCAATAACCTGCCGGACATCGCACCCACTAACAAGCGAATTGCACATTCCTGAAGTGGCGATGCCCGCGCGGCCCCAGTACGTGGCGAAATCGCCTCTGTCATCAGGTCAACGGCTGGCTGGCGACTTTTGTCGCTCGAACAAATTCCTGTACTTTAGTAATAGTTACTATAATTCATTACGCCTCTGACACCTCCTTGCGGGACTTCAGCTTTTGGCGTAAATGGGTCAGAAGTCGCGTCGTCGCAGTAAACTGTACACTGTCTTTTGTATAGTTGGGCTTTAATGATTCTGATTATTTTGTCTGTTATTCCCATTTTATGTAGTTTGTACAGTAGTCCATCATGCCAAATTTTGCCGAAAGCACGTTCAATGTCTAGAAACACTGCCAGGGTGCAATGTCCCCTATTGTTGCTTTTCGGTATGTGCGCTGTCAGTTTCAGTAGGAGGTCGTTAGTTGAGTGATGTCGTCGGAAACCAGATTGTAAGTTGGGAATTTTTGAGTTTTCTTCTAAGTATTTTCGTAGTCTGTCTGCAATAATTCTGTCATATGTTTTTTTCCGATTACGTTTAGGAGGGACATGGGTCTGTAGGAGTTGGGGTCAGTGGTTGGTTTGCGGTTCATAATTATTTTGGCTTTTGTCCACGAGTCAGGTATCGTTTCGTACGTCAGGCAGTAGTTGAATAGTAAGGTCATGGTCGGGATTAATACATCGAGTGGACTTTTCCTGAGGTGCATTCTGTTTATTCCATCAGGACCGGGGGCTGAGTTTCTTCCAGAGCAGATTGCTGTTAGTATTTCCCTCTCTGTAATTTCTTTTGTTAGTTCTGTCTCTTTCTCAGTCGGTACTGTCGCTGTAGTTAGGGTTTCTGGTAATTCCTGTTCTACTTCCTGTCGGTAGTTTTCGTCGAAAAGTTCGTTTTCTGGGAAGTCGTGTATTGTTTCCAGTGTCTGTCCGTTGTCGGTTGTTAGTCGTCGGGGTGTGGTTGATCACTAGTGTAGTTGGTTTAGGTTGTCTTTGTCCCATGAGCGTCTTGAATTTATTTCAAAATTTACGGCCTTCTCTGTAATTTAGTTGTCAGCATGTGTTGCCCATTCTGTCTGTCTTTTGTTCAAATATTATACGTCTTGCTTGGATATTCAGTTTATTCCATAGTGGTCTAAGTTCATTGTTTCATGTCCTTTAAATTCCCTATAGATTCTTCTTTCTTGTTTAATTATTGCTCTGGCTTCTTGCGAAATAGTCGCTTTCCAGTTTTGGATGGTTTTGGTAGGGATGGACTGGTCTATTGCAGTTTGGATTGTTTGTTGCAGTAGTGTGTTTATATTTTACATTTCCGTGGAGTAAGTGATAGTCATTGGAGATTGCAAATTTTTTTAAATTATTTCCTTGGATTTTTTCCAGTCCGCGCTTTTAATAAGTCTGATGGTTCTGGTCTGGGGGAGGGGAGGGGGACCTGGAGTCGATGTTGTGGAAAATATGATCGGAACGTGGTCGCTCGTCTAGTCTGTCAAATTGTACTTTGTCTGTTAGGTTGCTGCTAAATAATATATGATCAGGGGTTGAATATCCATGGTGTCCTATAAAGGTCAGTCTGCCTGTTTGTAGCCTGCATAGTGTTGCAAATAAAAAAAAAAACATTTTTTCAGCTTTATGAAAAAAAACATGGAAAAAAAACCTAGCACCCTGTTTTTTTTTCTAATTTTTTTTCAGAAAACAATAAATTTGATAAATTATAGTTTTATTTACGGAACTTACATTTTACATGTGTGTTTTATATCTTACTGAATCCTATAATGTCTTACATAATGATTCATAAATGTATCTATATAGGTAACATAATTTTATTCATCCTCTATGTCACTACCATATTCCCTAATATCAGCACCACCAACACTAGTTCGGTTGGTGTCGGAATTTTCTGTTTCTTCTTCTGGCTCCTCTAGACCCATAACCAGAAATAGTTACATTTACTTTTACTGGTTGTTTTTGTATTGTGCGCAAAAGATTTTGAGATTGCAATTTTAAATTGTGAGCGAAGTACACACTGTGCATAAAGACTGCGCTGATAATTCTCTTATTACAGTCTTTTAAGTTTGAATTAATTATCATACAAAATAGGAGCTTTATTTCTTTTTTAATCGTTGGTTTACGCCAACGGTTGCAAGGAAACGATTCATAATTACTGATAATTTAATGACTCAGTATCACTATAAGCTGAGAGTCTAACAAGTACACGAATACAAGGAAAGCACAATAAGTAATAAAAAGAGGCAAAAAAAACTTAGATAAATTTAAAATTCCTAATTTTTTTAAAAGATCTGTAAGTCTACAGATAAATTCGTAGGGTTGGCAGCACTAGTTCAAATAGCGCGTATCAGTCGAAACAATGGGGAACGGGGATTCCTTCCCGCGCAACCAAGCCTCTTCGGGAAGTCCCAGTTCGTAAAAGAAAACTTCAATGTTGCCAATATTTTCGTAATTTTCTTTTCTACTGAACCAGAAAGAAAAATTAAGATAAGTACTTAGTATAAATTCTAAAACAGTCATATTAAACGATAAATGCCTTACAAATTTGAGATTTAGTGGTTATGAAAAAAAACGTGTCCCAGAAAAAACATGTTTTTTTCATGTTTTTTTTTTCAAGTCAGAAAAAATCGTTTTTTTACAACACTAAGCCTGTATATATTTTCAGTCGTTAGTAGTTGGAATAGCTGCTGTCCATTTGCGGTTTCCTGTTCGTCGTCTAGGTAGGGGTGTCTGGCGTTAAAGTCTCCCAGTACAATAAAATCTTTGATTGAGGTTATATAGCGGAGGAAGTTTGTAGGTAGGCTATTGTTCGGCGGATTGTAGATGCAAGCTACCAGTAAGTCTGTGTCATTGTGTCTCGGGATGGATGCCATAACTGCCTCCGTGTTGTCATATTGTGGAGGGAGTGGTGCTCGTCGGGCGGGTATATCATTGCGTATGTACAGTGCCACGCCCCCTCTGCCGTCATGTCTGTGTTTGGTGAAAGAGGAGTAGCCTTGAAGACTAGCTTCTTCGTCCGTTTTAGTCCATGTCTCAGCTACTCCTGCTATGTGAATAATGTTTTTTCGAATGCAGCGGGTGAGTAGGGTCTTTCGTCTTTTGAGTCCAGCTGCGTTATAAATAGCAAGTTATTTCTAGCTATTTTAGCCATTGTGGCAGTTTATGCATGGTTGTGTTTGGATTTATTTCCTTAATTTTTGTTTATTTTGAGGAATTGCCTTTTTTGTTTATTTGTGAGGCCATTGCCTGGTTTAGGTGGTTTTGACGGATGTATAGTGCCCAGATTGGTTTATTTGTATACCTTTGTGGAAAAGTTGTCTAAATACCGGTTTGAGTATTGTCAATACCACTTTTCTTCTGCTCTGAAAGAGGTTTAGGAGGATGTTGGTTGTTGCCCTAATGAAATCATCCTGAGGGGTGTGCTGTTCAAAAAGGTCTTCCATTGTTGCTGGAGTTGGGAAGGGGTCGTTGACTATTTGTAGGTTTCTGACTGGCATGTTTTGTTTCACTTCTTTTGGCCTCATTGGGCACTTATGTGAGAGGGCGGAGTGTTCTCCGTTGCAGTTGCTACATTTGGGGTTTTCTGTAGATGCTTTGCACTTGCTGGGGTGGTGTTCTTCTCCGCATTGGGGGCATTTGCTGTTCTGGTTCCATGATTCACTAGTGTGCTGGAACGAGTGGTATTTGGTACACTGTCCAGATATTGATGGTGGTGGTAGTCTGGAATCCTCTACTGTGTGCCATTTGCCGAATAGGCTGAAGCCGTTTCTGTGTAGGAAGTCGAGCGTGGCTTGGCCGTGCGTTAAGGTTCGCATTAGCTTCGTTTCTCTTTGCAGGGCTTTGGATGATAATTTTTGTGTGGAGTCTTAAGGGAGGTTTTTGATTGGCAGGGTGTTTGTTTGAAAGGTATCTCGTCATCAGTGTCTGATGGCTCGGGGGATGCTGACCGTACACTATATGTGGGGGATGTTACTTCAGGCTGGTCGGGTTCGTCCATGATGTTTTGTCCGGTTCCTGACAGTTAATGGGGCTATGATGTTGTGGCGCACGTCCGCTAACTTCCGCGGGGAATTGCGTTACTGATTTACGTTAACATCGCTTGGTTTCAGCAGCTAACACAATGGAATACACGCCCGCCGGTATCCGAATGTAATTCGGGCCCTGGAGCGGACATTTCCCTATGGAGGAACGGAGAGGATGCTCCGTGCGGAAGATAGCAGACCTGACTTGCAGCGATAGTAGTCGGGGTTCTTCTTCTGGTCTGCACTCCGTCACTCCAAGCTTCAGGGCCTGGTCTCTGACGAAGTAAGTGAAGAGCTGGGACCCCGGCTAGAAGGGATTCCAGAGCCGACGATTCCCGACACGTTCTGAAGTTTCTCGTTGGAACTATCCCTTAGTGTTGCCTCTGGCTTTTGCAAGTCACATACAGTCTGACTTTTGCTTTTTGTGAAAGCACGTAACTTGCGTCGCCCAGAGAGAGTTTGTACGTATTTAGTCCAGTAACGGGGTCGTAAAAAGGGGGTCTCACAAACATCACATCACGTAGAAGATTTTTTTTTCTTATCTTGTATATATTGGTGAGAGTATGCAGAAACCAAGTTTTCGACCTCCAACACCCTCGGCACAATTTTCTGTGGCCAAAAAACATCAAAATTTGGGTACTTTTTTCAGTTTTTCGTCTATAACTCCTTCCTGATAAGTCCTATCAAGAAATATTATATTTTCAACTTGAAAGAGGACAACATTTCCTACAACTTTCGTATTACAAACTTTTTTCTAAACTCAAAATTAAGCGAGCTACAGTTCTTCGAAAATCAGTCAAATTTCACACTTTTCCTAAAAGTTGGGTTTTTACCTAATTTGCAGCTCGAAATGACCTGAAACCCCTGTATATATAACCGATATATATGTATTTCTGTATGACATAGTATATATATGTACTATACTTTGATTACTGATGGTCCATTCAATAATCATATTGCATTGTTGGCCGGGAGATCCCGAAGGATTGTTCGGCCGCCAGGTTACAGTGTCATGGATAGGCCGCGCAGTACGCTTCTTGTGGCTATCTAACCTGACCAAGTACTAGTACCGCATATAGGGAACCTACAGCTTACGGTGGAATCCAAACCATAGAATCGTTCTGGCTTACTTCATATTACACAGCAAGCTGTGGCAGAGGTAAAGGTCGGGTTAATGGCCTTTGAAAATTACTGCTGAGAACGGGATTTCGATCTTCAGTCAGATACCTTAACCACTGAGCTACCATTTCGTTCTATTACCTGATGGTATTTGTACCAGTTTGAAAAACGGATTTGCAAAACTGAAAACATAATGTTATGGCACAAAGTTTATTTATGCAGTCAAAATTAAGTCATAATAAGTCAAAAATTAGTCATAAATCCATTTCTTTTCCGTTTTAATGGATTGAAACAATGTGTTCCATTTGAATTTGTTCCGTACAACAATGGAAAAAAATTGTCGCTATATGAAGCATTTAAATCTCTTCAAGATACAACACCCAACACAAAAATTTTTGCTATGCACGGATGATTCCTCCTGCATAAGGTTATGTGGCATAGTGGTAAATACCTTGGCTGCTTCTGTGGAAAATATGAAGCCTATTTGACAACGAACTATAGATCGAACATCACAGTTATATTTGACGGATACCGAAGTTATGCTGCGCAGAGAGGAATAAAGTCATCTGAAATGATTTGTAGTTTGAAAACATCAGATACTTCAGCAGGCATCATTTTCAGTGAGGAAACAAGTGCTACAGTGACGCAGCAAATGAGAGCAGCAAGAACTGTGTAATGTTGATACTAATGCAAAAACTGAAAAAGGAGGCATCCAAGATCAACAGGCAAAACAAGATGCTGTTGGATTGATCGTTGACGCAGCAATTTCCCAAGCAGCAAAATTCGACAGTGTGATGATTCTAAGTGAGTATATTGGCTTTCTCATTTTGCTAATGGGCTTTGGTACCACGAGTTTGAACCCACACACATCCTCTTCATCCATGCATTTGCTGGATGTGATACAGTATCAGCATATTTCGGCTATGGGAAAGAAAACTTCTACTGCATGATTCAATACCAACCATATCTGAAAGTTACATGCATGCTAACTTCTCGGAACTCAAGCCTCCAGATAACATTTGGAGAACACGCAGGGGAATAGATCATCTTGGAACGGTACGGAAAAATTGCTTGTGGAACATTGGAAGGCTCAGATATGAAATGATTAAGAAATCTGCTCAAAAAATTCATTCAGACTAGCACGGTTGCCACCAAAATCAGATGCGGCAACGTTTCACTCAATATGCACGTACCACCAAGTATAGGTTAGTTTGGTCGAGAAACGTACCCATTGCCGTGAGAAATTTATTTATGACCATTTTTTTAACTTATTTCGAAATTATTATGACTTTATAACTTTTCGTCATAACATTATGCATTGTTGCAAGATAATTGAGCGATCTGGTAGCTCAAGGCGTCTGACTGGAGATCGAAATCCCGGTCTCAGCAATGATTTTCAAAGGCCATTAACCCGACCTTTACCTCTGCCACAGCTTGCTGTGTAATATGAATTAAGCCAGAACGATTCTGTGGTTTGGATTCCACCGTGAGCTGTAGGTTCCCTATATGCGGTACTAGTACTTGGTCAGGTTAGATAGCCACAAGAAGCGTACTGCGCGGCCTATCCATAACACTGTAACCTGGCGGCCGAACAATCCTTCGGGATCTCCCGGCCAACAATGCTATATGATTATTGAATGGACCATCAGTAATCAAAGTATAGTACATATATATACTATGTCATACAGAAATACATATATATCGGTTATATATACAGGGGTTTCAGGTCATTTCGAGCTGCAAATTAGGTAAAAACCCAACTTTTAGGAAAAGTGTGAAATTTGGCTGATTTTCGAAGAACTGTAGCTCGCTTAATTTTGAGTTTAGAAAAAAGTTTGTAATACGAAAGTTGTAGGAAATGTTGTCCTCTTTCAAGTTGAAAATATAATATTTCTTGATAGGACTTATCAGGAAGGAGTTATAGACGAAAAACTGAAAATGTACCCAAATTTTGATGTTTTTTGGCCACAGAAAATTGTGCCGAGGGTGTTGGAGGTCGAAAACTTGGTTTCTGCATACTCTCACCAATATATACAAGATAAGAAAAAAAATCTTCTACGTGATGTGATGCAAGTGAGAACTACCCCGTTACTGGACTAATTGTCGTGATGGTGGACCTGGTGTCGCTGTTCCGTCTCGGTGGGCGTTCATCTGTGGTGTGTGGGGGTTGGATGCCCAAATTAGGAAAGATAACAGTTAATAAAAGTCACTGGTAAATGCTAATGGATGATGACTATATTCTTTAATTTTAAACAAAGTCACAAAACTAAATTGGCATTAGACAATGTCTCCAAAGAAATGTAAATGCAGGACCGATTAACACGATCGAGCCAGACCAAACCCCACTGTTCTAAATAAAGCTAACTAATGTATGGAAGATAATAAAAATTCAATGTTTCTGCCAACGACCTTTACTTAAGTTATGCCTCCGTGCCATGTGGCATAATATTCCCCAGAGCAGCATTGTGCTTGCTCTAATTAATTCTGCAGGACTGGGCGGTGTCACGGCACACTAAAGATACAGCCTTGGGTACACTTTGGTGACGTCAGCAGAGTAGTGATACAGCCGAACTTTAGTTGGCCATTGCATCACACCAAAATAACACGCCGCGGAACATAGTTACGCTTAGATGACTTGAAACAGACTGGCCACGAGGAAAACCTAGGGCTGCTATATATAGAAATACCCGTGAGAATACTTTGTCTTCCGGTTTCCCACGGTAGCAGTCTCACGATCTGATCAAATGTCGTCCTTAAAGCTTAAAGATTTCATCAGACTTATGACCATGATAGTGTTGCAAACTGAAAAAAAAAAAAAAAATGTTTTTTTTCAGCTTTGTGAAAAAAAACATGAAAAAAAACCTAGCACCCGTGTTTTTTTTCTAAATTTTTTTTTTTTCAGAAAACAATATATTTGATAAATTATAGTTTTATTTAAGTAACTTCCATTTTACAAGTGTGTTTTAAGTCTTACTGAATCATATAATGTCTCACATAATGATTCATAAGTGTATCTATAGGTAATATAATTTTATTCATCCTCTATGTCAGTACCACATTCACTAGTATCAGCACTACCAACACTTGTTCGATCAGTGTCGGAATTTTCTGTCTCCTCTACATCCATAACTTCAGAAATAGTTAAATTTTCTTTTACTGGTTGTTCTTGTATTGTACGCAAAAGATTTTGAGATTGAAATTTTAAATTGTGAGCAAAATACACACTGTGCATAAAGACTACGCCGATAGTTCTGTATTACGGTCTTTTAAGTTTGAATTAAAATCTGTTATCATACAAAATAGGAGCTTTACTTCTTTTCAATCGTTTGTTTACACCAACGGTTGCAAGGAAACGATTCATAATTAGGGACCGTGCACAAACTACGTGGCTCGGTCCAGATGGAGGAGGGGTTAGCTGGAAGGCAACGCTGGGCTACGTGGGAGAGGGGGGGGGGGGTCCGAGCCAGGCCACGTCACATTCCTTTCGTAACATTTTTCACAGTTAAAATGAGGAAATGAACTCACAACAGCATGTGAGTATTTATTTCCCTCAGTTAATTATATCCGGATGTAATTTACAATAGTCTGACAAGAGAATACAGTACAAAATGTCTTCTGGAAGCAAAACGGAAGAAAGCTACTTGCTACGTGAGTGGGGGGGAGGGGTAGGGGGGTAGGCAAAAGGCCATGTAGGGCTACGTGGGGGAGGAGAAGGGGTTCACAGGAGGCCAAAATGGAGCTATGTGGTTTATGCACGCTCCCTTACTGACAATTTAATTAGTCAGTACCACTATACTCTGAGAGTTAACAAGTATACGAATATAAGGAAAGCCCAATAAGTAATAAAATGAGGCAAAAAACCGTGGATAAATTTTAATTTCCTAATTTTTTAAAAAGATCTGTAGGTAATTTTGTAGGGCTGGCAGCACTATTTCAAATAGCAAGTATCAATCCAAACAATGGGAAATGGGGATTCCTTCTGGCGCAACCTAGTCTCTTCGGGAAATCCCCATTCATAAAGAAAATTTCAGCCAATTTTGCCAATATTTTAGTAATTTTTTTTCCTACTGAACCAGAAAAATATAGTAGATTTTAATCTAAGATAAGTACTTAGAAAAAACTCTAAAACAGTCATTTTAAACGATAACTGCCTTACAAATTTGAGGTTTAGTAGTTGTGAAAAAAAACGTGTTCCAGAAAAAAAAAACATTTTTTTTTTTCAAAGTTTTTTTTTCATGTTTTTTTTTCAAGCCAGAAAAAAACCGTTTTTTTACAACACTAGACCATGATGACTTAAATATGCCTATTGATCTGAAATTTTGGCAGTAACTAGATAGATAATTTATTAAGTGTTAATTTTGAAACTTATATAAAAAAATTTGTACCTTCAATATTTGGGCCGTAAAAAAATATTTTCTGAAATTCCAAAACTTGTTAATAACTTCTGAAATTTTATAGCTGCGAAGCTAAAATGACTTTTATTTTACTTCTAATTGACTACTCTTTCATTTTATATCACGCAAGGCATGTTGACCATTTTTACAATATTTTCAAATAGAATTTAACTAATTAATATTTCCTAAGCTGTTAAAGCTATCTATCTGTAAGTGGCTGTAAACAATTCTTCGTATCTACGTTTTTAAAAATGATTACTGAGCAAATTTGAAGTCTCTACATGATTTCTCCGATTTATTGTGAATTTTTAAAGTAAACGCAGCTTCAAGATGATGCAACAGCAAATACTAGCTTGTTCAGATACTTTCTCAAAACTGTAAAAATCTGATTTCTAGCTTGAATTAACTTAATAACTGACTTTAAAATATATATGCAATGCTATTCAATATAACTCGTGGGTCTGAGAACAAATTTTGCTTCGCAGTTACACAATTTTTTGGTTACCTTATAAAAGGTGGTATTGATAAGCAGATAACGAATAAAATTATTCGCGTCCTTACAGACCAACATCTGTAACATGTGTAATACATCATCCTGTACACGCTAAATCCCACTTCCTTGACAGTCTTGGCAAGATCCCCACACTGTGCCTTCTGATCATAGCATTCTGGTTACGATAGATGCTATATCCATTACGCCTGGATCTGCTATAATCCTAGTTATGCTCTATGAACAGTTTTATTCAAATTCTGTTACTGTTTGAATAGACAACTTATTCCGATTTACCGACCGGGGTGGGTGACAGATAACGCTCTTGCTTCGCATTCGGGAGGACGCGGATTCGAATCCTCGTCCGGCCATCTAAATTTGGGTTTTCCACGGTTTCCCCAATCACTCCAGGCGAATGCCGGAATGGTACAGTACCTTTACAGGCCGTGGCAGAACTGCTTCCCGTTCCTTGCCCCTAGTCCTTTCCTGCTTCTAATGACGAGGCATTAAGCCATAAGCAAATATATATATATATATATATATATATATATATTCCGTTCTGTCACTTCCTTACCTACCAATGAAAACTTTCCAATTACCTTAAGCCTAAATACCAGTATTAATGTATGGTCGCAGTTTTTGTCTTCCCTTCCACATATTACTCCTACTTCTTAGACCAATATTCGTCAGCATATTACTCATTCTGTGCGTACCCATCATTCTCTCTTTATTCACCTCCTATCTTCCAATTGCTGGTAACCCAGCATTTTTATCGTAGGTAGGAAATTCCAAGATATAAAATTTGAAGTTAAAAATATATGCTAATGTTTATTCCTGTATATTTCTCTAATAATAATATATGGGCAATATACATGGGATGATGGTAGTGGCCCACAGTAGGCTTGACTTCCGTCACACTTTTCCTTGCGACGCGCCAGCGGGCCGGAACCAGACGTCTGCAGAGACAGAGGGGAGAATTGATGGTCATGTGGCATACGAAAGCGGGGACTACTCCGAGATGCTTTTTTATATTTCGTGTGTTCCTGCAGTAAAAAGGAGTGGCGACGATACGGCGAGCGAGTGGATAGCTGCACTGCCGAAGAAAGGGAGAAGGGTTTGGACTACGACACGAGTGGTGGAGCAGCTGAAGGGATGAGGATTTCTGCCGAGGACTATCGACGGCAGTCGTCTGGGATGTGCTGTGTGTTATGTCGACAGATAACGGTGAAAGACTAATTGCAACAATTCGTCACCCCTACATAGCGGCCTGAGATCAGGGCCGGCGTTAGGGGAGGGGGAGGGGGGTAAGCGGGTCAAATGTACTCGGACTCGCCTGGGTGATGGGGGGCCCCATCACCGGCTGAAGGGGCCCCCGCCCGACAAGTTGTAGAGAGGTAAAAAAAAGGTTCTCCCATTTGGTGTGAGGGAGGGCCCTAACCGATGAATTGGCTAAGGGCCCCAAACTGCTTACCCCGGTCCCTGCCTGAGATACATTCACTCTTACCGCTGAATCTTCAGCTGGACTAATCCATTGACTGTACGTTAAAAACTGTACTGCAAGAAAAACTTAATGCAACAATAAATGTGAATCATTTGAGATCATTCTACATAATTAATATTGTGAAACAATTTCATTTTTTCCCTTGATATACCTAATTGATGTGCCATGTATGTTTCAATCACGTATAAACGTAATCAATGTAAAAATCTTAGCATACTGGTGCCCAGAACAGTACGATCAATAAGTTAAAATTATTTAAGACCAATGAGGTCATATCAACATAAATACACACTAGTACTTATGGCATCTAAAGTCCTTCGAAGTATTCTACCAAAATATGCACCTCATAAGATGAGGCTCTAGTAGAGAAATTAAATTAGTATTCAGAGTTCAAGGTTGAGCGTAAAATGGTTATTATTGGTTGGGACATAATTTTGAAACGTAAGGAGAAGAAAAAAAGGATATTCATTACAAATACTTTAGTAACGAAAGAGACTTTACACAAATGGCAGAGCAGAGCACAAAAGGACATGTTGAATATTTTCCTTCTGATGCCTTTTTCAAGTTTGTTGGCTCCCATATTGCAGAAGGAATGAGTGATATTGAACCGGCTCTGATGGGTATTAGAGAATTCAGTAAATTAGTTGCTAAAATTTAAGATAGTTGTAGATACAATTATAAAAAGACTCATATTTCAGGGATTGTGAAGTATACGGAAGGAGAGCATCACCGCAGTGGAAAAGATAGATAGATAGATAGATAGATATGTTCACTTTGATCCCATGTGAGAATAATCTTGGGGATGTGGAACAGTACATACACTTATTAGTAATGTCAATATTACTATATAATTGATAATATTATTATATATTGACAACAAGTTAGCAACAACCCATTAGTATAACCAATATCTCCTATAATCTACAAATACAATCCCGAGTTAATTAATACTTATTATGTGGAACAGTGTATACACTTGTTACCAGCATCTAATAACCAGTTATTTTCTTACCAACCAGTTACCATGTAAGGTTTCACTGTAATTTGTGACTACATATTATATTATGTTAGTTGTTATGTGGAGCAGTACACACACCTATTAGCAATATCAATTATATTACCAACAACTCATAAGCAGTCAATTGGTGGGAATATTTCAAACACAAAAAATGAAGTGTACAGAACCTACTTACTACAGTAAGGAGGGAAGAGGATACGGCAGTCGTAGGTAAAAACGGAACACAACCGAGTTAAGAGAGAGGAAGGCCACTGACAACTTTTGAAACAAGTAAACAAAGAATGTTTATTAATAATACTATAGGTGCAAATGTATCACTGAAAGAAACATCTAGAAATGTTTATGACTATTTTAATGGATCAGAGGGGAAAGGAGGAAATTCAGACAACAAAGAATAAGGATGGGGAAAATGTTACTGAAGATTCAAGAAAAGCAGAGATACTAAATTACTGGCTTAATGATACCATTAGGGACATAGGGGGGATTAGAAAAAGGAAAAACCAGAGGAGTATGTTTTCCACATAAATAGGCAGACTAAAAAATTGGAAATCTGGTAGTGAGGATATTATGCGCGAAGTAAGAAAGTTAAAGAAGCGTAAAGTGGTTGATCGAGATAATATTACAGCGAATGTATTGAAGACAGAGGGTAAAGACATTGTAAAATATCTTCAAATAATTGAGTCTGGAGTTTTTCAAATTATCAGAGGACTGGAAAAGACCATAAACACGAAGCGAGAAATAGGTTTGAAAATTAGTTCGATAGCAGCTGTAGAAAAATGCAGGAAGAGATTGATATACAATCATATCAGAAATGCATGCAAGGAAATAAATCAGAAATGCATGCGAGGAAATAAATTGGTTTGCAAAAAGAAATATGAAATCAGCAAGGATATTCATGTGAATAGCAGTTAGTGAGCTATATCCAAGATAATTTAGACGAGATGAACAAGGGCGGCCAAACTGATAGCGCAGCACTAGATCTCTCTAAGGAATTGACAGAACAAGCCATAATATGGTGGTAAATAAGGTAACACTATTGGATGGGACAAAAAAGTAACACAATGTTTAAATGGTGGAAATGCGTTATCAAAGGAATTGGAAATGAAAATGGGAGTGTCACAGAATAAAGTATTGGGACATTTCTTTTCATTATTCTAATAAATGATTGTGTTAATAGTTTAAAGCCAGAAGTTAAGTTGTTTGTTGATGACTTAATGTTGTATAATAGCGTATAATAGCGTAGCTCGCAAGGTAGCCGCCGCGTCGTATTCACAGTCGGGTCTCTCTCGATTCTGATAGCGATTCTTGTAAGAAAACGAAACTCTAAGTCTATCGTACAAAACACGTAGTTTAAGGAAGTATTCTAAGACCTAAGGACGTAAAGGTATTAAGTGATAATCGATTGATTTGTACGTGGCTGATTGAGTGAACAGTTCCTCGTCGCGAGCGCTGTTGTCGAGCTGAGTTAGCGACATACCAGCGGTGCTCTGCCGAGTCAGCGGACTCAGGGGCACGTACACCGCGTCGGACACATGATGCCACGATCAGCTGCCGTGAGTCACTACAGTAAACAAATTTTCTGCTGCCGCCAACATGGGTCGCCAGAAGATAGGTCTGACACTGAAGTTAGAGAAATAAAAGACAGACTAGCCTGTTGCGCATTAAACATCGCTTTCTTGGAAGGTCGGCTATGTCATCTATGTAAATAAAACGAAACATTTTAAAAAAAAGAACATAAGTAACTTAAACAAAATAGGAGTGCAATAGCCCCCAGCTATGCTAGCTAAATCTCGAGGATCGACTGCTGTGAATCCAAAAATCACTCAGTCCACTAAAAACGCGGTTTTTATCAGTTCAAAAAAGGGGGAGAAAACCCGAAGCAAGTGGCTGAACAAGTTACAAAAATTATAAAATCTGGGAGGGATAAAATTAGAATCAACAGAATAAGCATAACAAATAAAGCCATTAAAATGGAAACAGAATCCCCCGAGCATTCGCAAAAAATTCTAAACAACAAGGCATTCGTTGGAAAGATGCGACGCGAAATCCTTAGAAAACGAAGGCTTCTCATAATTTTGTATGACATACCGACAACAACGCATGTAAAAACCCTTCCTGATGTTGTTTACTACCAAAACTTTGAGAAAAAGATAGAGAAAAGTCAATTCCCTGAAGGTTTTCAACAAAAATTTAAGACCGGTCCCAGGGATAGAGCAACCATTCATTTCTGGAGGTCAGTTATTCAGGGAGGAAACGTCTATTAGAGCATAAGAAAATCGTCATAGAATTTTCTGCTATTATATTGAAAGATTACGTCATCATACCAAAATGCAATAAATGTTTGGATCTAGGACACGTCGGTAAGCATTATAAGAAGAACAATAGTTTTTCTTCACACTGTAGGGAGGAAACCCACCAAAATGATCAGTGCAAGAAAAGTTCTCAACATTCAATTTGCATACCGTGCAACAGACGGGACGAAAGCTGCAACAAGAAGGGCAAAGAATGTCTTAGCTACCAATTACTCCTACGACGAGACTTTAACAGGACTGATTATGGATAGTTTACTACAAGGAATAGATAGAGGGAACGATATATACTCCCAGCTGGCAAATGTAATTAGGAAAATAGTTGGGGAAATAATTGGGAAGTAGGCTGCAAAAACGAAAGGAAACCCCCCTGCAAGACAAAAAAGAAATGCAAATAGGTCTGCGTACTTGAGAGAAAAACTAAACATGAAAAGGAGCCGTAAGAAACAGGAAACAGACTGACGACCTTTTGTACAGATTAACGAAATTTCTTCCAAGTTCTGCCAGTCATCGCCAGAACCCTATTGCCAAGAGGGGTGGTCTGTGATGGAATACAAACAGACCAAACGGACTTGAAACAAATTTAAAACTCGGTTCACTGTAGGAGGCTCCAGATCTCACAGTGTGGCATTGAGGCTTTTAACCTGGGTAGCGCAACCAGCCGGTAAATATGTAACCTTCCACCAGTTAGAGGCCATTGATCGTAAACATTTAAAATCCATGAATCTACCTATGGAGACTTCCCAACTTCTCGTCTCGTGCACAAGGTCTTTGAACGAAGGAACGAAACTTTTTATACCGATCAAATATATAAACAGTACGTATTAACTCATGGGCGTATAGTTTTCGATTCAAAACTTCCATGATCACAGTGCAATGTTCACACTAGACATCCATCAGTGATAAAAATCTTGTAAGCTACGAATTGCACACAACTAAACGCCAGGAGAGGCAAGTTGGTATTACCCGAAGTGAGAAAGCTTTCAGAGGAACTTAAATGGGATGTAAAATGCCTCCAGGAGACACATTAATACTTCGTGAAGATTCCTTACATGCCGGTATCATCACAGATAATCTCAACAGACAGAAACCCTATGACACTAATAGTAGTGCTATCCAGACAGGTAAATCTAATTAAGGTAGCACATTTCTGTGATGAGCATTGGACATGCGTGGAGCTTATTAGTAGCACTAGCCAACAGAGCCTTCTTGAAAAAGAATAATCTTGTTGAATCCAATATTGACTTAGGACTCAGAAATTTCTAAAACTGTATGTATGGCAGACATCACTTTATGGAAAATAAGTTTCAACTATACGATTCCAGAAAGAAGGAAAACTGAAACATTTAAAATGTGTTATTACACAGAGAGGTTGAAAGCTTAAAGGACGTGTAAATTTTAGAATGAATACATTTTTTAATTAATAGGAGGAGAAATAAGTTTTTTTTTAAGAGTCTCATAGAAAAAAGAGACATAAGGTTGGATTACATTTTCATACATGCGGGATGGGTTAATTTGTTAGTGGAGGGAATAGTTTTTTTTTTATATAACAGCATAACGTATCTTAACAGTGAGGTCTTTAGAGACGGGAAAGGATGGGGGGCAAGGATGGGGGGCAAGAATGGGAAGGAATTCGGCCATGGCCTTTTGAAGGAAGCATCCCGGCATTTGCCTGGAGTGATTTGGGAAACCATGGAAACCCAAATCAGGATGCCTGGACGGGTATTCGAACAGGCGTCCTCCCGAATGCGAGACCAGAACAGGGAATAGCTGAAGTAATGAATTGTGAAAGGAAAGATTGGGATATATGAAACATATAACTGAGGACATTGATTTAATTGATTCTTTGAGATGAAGAGATTAGCTCAAGAAAGGAAAAGATGGAATATTGCATCAAATCAGTCGAGATGCTGACGATAGGGAAAAGTGAAGTTTGCTAGTCAGTAGCTCCAACTGTCCTCCTTTATACAGGCTTGGGACAAGTATGTAACAACAAAAATCAAGTCACTCAGCCTAATTAGTTGTTTGCCTCTGGTAGTGTGAAAAAAGGAAGATAAACCATTTTGAGAACTTAATATCAATAATTTTTGAAAGGGAAATCGCCATATGAAAGAACACAGATTAAATGCTTGAGACAACTGCCGACTTTTTATTTTTGAAAGTATCTTTCATTCTTCCTTTTAGTCATACACCCCAAAATATTGATTTTATTACATTTTTAAACACAGTATTGTACTTTATCAACATGTACTCTGATAGTATCATAGTTAAGCAACATGTGTTCGTGTTAATGTAATTTATTTCGTATTTTTATTGGTCACTTTTATTTATTTTTTATGGATTATAGCTCGTTTAACATCTAGGTCATTATAGGCGAAAAGGACTAGGCACAAGGAAAGGGAAGGAATTCTGCCATGAATTTTTTAAGGAACCGTTCCGGCGATTCACTTTTAATTCTGTACAGTTACGAAGGATAGGGAGAGATATTCAACTTGGGGATCTAATTACCATCTGTTGCCATTGAAGTACATATTAAAAATGGTTTCTTTAATTTTATTATTGTGACGTTCTTTATATGACATACATGTACGATCTGATTCTCAGGACAGATAAGGAATCTCAAAACCTTTGGACGTGACATTTCCAACAAAAACGCATTTGGATGTCAGTTATATAATCTGCTTATCGGGACAGATTTATGAACTGTGCTGGCTTAGTAAATGCCTACTCAAATAAAGATGTTCTGTACTGCTCAGCAATCCAAATGAGTTATTACATTAATATGAGGCAGTGATTACGAACATATCAAGAAGGTCGATATCCGCGTGAGCTGTAGCCTTCTAGAACAGTTTTATGTGTTTTCTACATCTGTGCCTACCCTAGGGGTTCCGGTGTGGGATTCGGAAGAATGTTAGTTCGATTTCCGGCCCAGCCACGTCAGTTTTCAATGGGTTCCTGAAATCATTCCTTGAAAAGGCCATGTCGGAGTTTCCCACAAACCTTTCCGACTGTAATGACAAAGTCATCGACTAACCATTAAGTAACGATTAAAAAATTGGTAACATTATTACGGAATTTAATATCCATTTATAGCTAATTCTTTCTGTATTTGAAATTTCTTCGCCTTAATATTAGGTGGGCAGTAACGAAAAAAAGTTCGACTTGTAACGATTTTGTTGTTGTTATTTTCGTCATGTTTTCTTGGAACATGGTAGTCTCTAGTATACGGTACAACATATGCTCTCATGGACTACATTTGTATAATTATAGTATTATTAATCCATAACGGTGTATTGTATGTCTGTTACGGCAACACACTAATCTACAGAAACAGATTTTGTTGGGGGTTCCACAATTTAAAAGCTCAGGATGTGACTTAAAATTCAAAGAATATTATACAAGCTACCGAAGAAAAAATAAAAATCTGCTATCAACTTCAAACTACTTTATCAATAACCTGGTATAGCTGAAAAAAACTATTATGGATTTTGATTGACTTTTCAAAGTCTGAACTTTTAGACTCTGACTTAGAATTAGTAGCATGTCTCAGCCAGCCAGAGCACTGAATTAAATTTTATCTTTGGCGTTAAATTCTTATAATCTAGCATAACTACTGAAAAATTTTGCTTGGCGTTTCAGATTATGAATTATTGGATTCTGTCTGAGCTAGCCAGAACTTAAGACTAATATCTTTTCCGGGCGTCAAATCCTCATAAGCTTGCATAACTTAAAAACTACTGAACAGATTTTCCAGGTGGCCTAAAATTTGCGTTTTGAGTCACATTAGTTGCGGTTGAACTGAAATTAATTTGTGGTGAAAACAAGAAATTGTGACAGTCCTTAGGCCTTCTCGGGCATACTCAGTTTGTAGTCACACAGTGGATTGAAGCGTCGAGCTAGATTGATAACGGAAGATCTAACATTATGCGAATTGTTAAGAGAGAGTTTTTAGTTGGATGCAGGGTGTTCTTTTTTTTTTTTTTTTCATCATGACGGTTGTGAGTGCTGTTAGAAGGAAACCGCGAGTAAGGAAAAAAGAGGAGATAGATTTCTCACGTATAAACGTGCCATCAACACCGATGACAGAAAAGTGTGTTGCGTTGATCATAAGTAATCAGAAGCAGATTCCACCACGGCAACTTTCCCAGCCACTTGAACCGGATAGGACTAAGAGAGAGCCCCAGATGTGACTGTACCGACCGAGCAATAGGGGACATCAACCACCTGTTATTCTCCTGCAAAAAATACACCAACATCCAAAACAAAATGCTGAAGGAACTCACAAGGTGCAAGATCCCCTTCCCAACTAATTGAGCCATCCTGCTCTCTTCCAACAACCACTCAATATACAGATCCATAATGTCCTTTTTTAAAGAAGGAAATATTCAAATATAAGACAAAGCGGACCAGCCAATCCTAGACCAACAGTCATAAACTAAGTAGATACACTAACCTTTCAAAAATACTCCACATTATCTAGAACATATACACTAAAGCAATACCCAATGAGAATAGTTACAAATACAAGTACGCAACATTATTCACACCAAAGGATCCAAATAGATAAGGCAATCACAGGAACTATTTCATGAATATTCAATTGTGGTGGAAAGATACAAAAAGCGGTCCCTGGGCTTTTGGCGACGACTCACACGGTGCAATTGAAAAGTCAATAACTTGATATATTTTATAAAGAAATTGTAACCCATCTCACATGGGACTTATGAACCATTGTAAAATAAAGGTTAAGAAATTGTAATTTAACTGAAACATTAAACATAAACCAATGTAAAATTAAATGTAAAGAACCTGGCAGTATGGCCGACCAGGCCAAAAGCCAACATAAATAAATAAATAAAAAAAAACGTAACTTAGTCGTTGGTACCGGTGTTCTATGCGAATGTTAATGTTAGTCATTCAATGAATAATAACTCTGGTGTCGAAACTATTATCACTATATAGGAGTAGCTTTATTGATCCTGAAATTCTTGAAAATGATAGGTATCTATAGTATGTTCCTTACTATCAAATACACCTTAAATATAAATTCACTGATACTAAAACTAAAAAGATATTTTGTTACTGTTTTACTTATATTTAATCTCACTGGTTCACCAACAAACTGGGACCAAGCGGATGATGTGACGGACAAACTGTAGCATCTAATATACGTTATAAATTTCAAGCCAAACGAACAAAAGTTTTTATTTTAAGGTTATTTTGTCAGTATAATTCTGTTTAATTGAACGTGCTTTTAATTTAGAGTGAAATGCGTCATATTAATGTAGCTGTAATAAATCTGATGGAACAGCCCAGCGCAGTCCTAATTGCGCGAGACTTGCCCGTCTTTGGATTTTTTTCTGTTTATGTGACTACAATTCGCACAAAAACTACTAGACGGATTTTTATTCAGTTTTAAACATGGTACAGTCCACGGTCCCAGGAGTATAATGAGATATGCTTGATCTTGATGCGAAATCGCGAGTCTGAGAAATAAAGACGCAAATTTAAATGTTACAATGACATTTGAAAGAGGCAGAGATAATAAGAGAGACCATTAGGGACTATGAGTCAGGAAGGGGAAGTGTAAATCAGAGAACGATCTTATTCACACAATTAGAAATGAGTAGATAAAAAATTTGAAATTTTAATTCTGATGATATAATGAAGGAACTAAGCAAGCTAAAACAGCATAAAGGGGTCGGTGTAGATAATATCACTGCGGATGACTTTGTGTCTTATCTTGAAACGTCACTTAAATTGAGTCTGGATACTTGCTACTCAACAGATGACAGGTCCATAACCTGGGAGACAAGTAAGGGTAAAAAAATATAGACGAATCAGTTTGGCATCGGTGGTAGGTAAATTAGTGGCGTCAATAATATGCAACCATGTCACAGGTGTCTGTGAGGAACGTAAATGGTTTTCAAGTCGGCAACATAACTTTAGGCAAGGATATTCATGCGAATCTCAGTTAGTAGGCTATCTGCAGGATATTTCGGATGAAATGGACAAGGGAGGCCGAATTGATAGTGTAGCACTAAATCTTTCAAAGGCTTTTGACAGAGTGTGCCATAAAATGGTGCTAAATAAGGTAGGAACCATTGGAGTGGATAAAAAAATGATATTCTGGGTAGAAGAATTCTTAAAAGGTAGAAATCAAAAAATCAGAGTAGGAAATACAATATCAAAATAAGTGGAAGTGATCATGGAAGTCCCACAGGGTAGTGTATTAGGACCATTGCTATTCGTTATGCTAATGAGTGATTATTTTTTGGTTTACTATCAGAGGTTAGACTATGTAGATGACATTATTTTATATAATAGAATCAAAATTGTAGAAGACTGTAAACAGGTAAGGATGAGCTGAATAGGATACCTAGCTGGGTGAAACAATATGAGATGAAGATAAATTCGAAGAAGATTTAGCTTATTAGGTACACAGGTGAAAACTAAAGGTTGATTATGAATAGAAAGTGTGGAATGAAATGCTTGTTAGAGACTTTAAATATAAATTCCACGTTATAAAATCTGATAAACTCAATTGGGCAGGACACATCGGACAGGAAAAGGTTTCAAAATCCTTCAATTGTTGGAAAGAGTGATGAGAGGATGTATCAGACAAGTAAGGAAATTGGGTTACAAAACTTTGGTCAGACCATTGTTTAAATATGATGGTGTAGTATGGGACCAACACTTTAGGTATCAACTACATAAGTGGGAAAGTGGGGTGGTGTACATAAGGGCTGCTAGATCTGTCTCTCAAAAAAATAACTGCAGAACACAACTGATATGACAAAAGACCTGGAATAGGATTCACTGGAAGACAGGAGGAGGGCGAAAAGAGGAATGGGAGTATACAAGGCGTATATTGGTGATGAGGAGTGGGAAAAATATTAGTGGAAGAATTTAGAGAGGTTCGTGGAAGGGAAGGGAAGAGTATGACCACAAAAGGGCACTCGATTTAAGCATAAGGGTATGGAAAGATTTTATTTCGTATGTAAGGAGATCAGGGATTGGAATAAATTACCGAGAGAAATGTTGAATAATATATCAGAAACGCTTCTTCTGCAGGATCAGTTAGGTAAAGGTTACCAGGTCACAAGTTTTTCCAAACCTAGTGCAACATTAGGTCGGGTAATAGAGGATATAGGTTCACTTGGTAGGAGTTTCACTAGGAATGATAGAGTAGTGATAGTGGGAGGTGCGGCAAATAGTATTGACAGAAACGCGAGTCATAGTATAGAGAGTGACCTGAGGAAGGTGGTGAAGGAGGCACAGCATACCAGGGTGTAGCTCATGCAGGTCCTAAGTCGCCTTATCCGACCACAAATTGAACTATGTTGGAGGCGGGTAAATGTGGAAACGGAAGTGCTACTTGGGAAAGGCATTAGTTCTGTGTTGGGGGTTGTGCCTGTGAACACCATTGATAGGTGGGGTTTCATTAGGCATGGCCTACACCTAAATAGTATTCTAGGGGCAAGGGGGGTACTTTCTGAGTTGTTAGCTAAAGCAGTAAGGAGCAGATTTCCAGTGATGATGGGTTCAGGACTGTGCCTTTTTTAGGTTAGGGACTGCTGGTAAAGGGACGGAAATAGATGATCAAAGTGATACTGATTGCAGACCCATGATGGGAAAAAATCACAGATGTTAAAGAAATAGATGAAGTTGCTGAAACAATAACTGACAGGGATAAAACTGGGAAAGGGGAAGTAAATGCTGAAAATATAAAGTCAGTAATAAGGGTGTTAATGGTGAACTGTAGAAGTATAACGAACAAAGTAATCGAATTTGCAAACTTAATAGAGAGACACGAACCACAAGTGATAATTGGGGTGGTTAAAAGAAGAAGTACTTGACAATGAGATTTTTCCCGATGGTTAGAGTGTACCACAGAGATAAATGGAGGAGTTTTCATACTAGTTAACAAAAACTACCGCAGTTCACTGGTGTTCATAGATCATGACCATGAGTTACTTGGGGTAGATTTCTGGGGTAATAAAAAAGAAAATATCAGGGTATTGGCTGCTTACCACAGTGTAAGAATGACAGATGAATATGAGGCTGTTGGCGAGAAATTAAATTCATTCCCAGATTTCAGAGGTGAGAGTAGGATGGTCATTATTGGTGGGGATTTAAATTTACCAGGTGTAAAATGGGTAGGAAATAAGATTAATAACACAAGGGAACAGAGATTTGCAAGTACCATAATAGGGAATGAGGATTTACATAAGTGGTAGAGCTTACACTAGGCGACAAAATATTTTGGATATTTTTTAAAAACTTCTTGGGTTGCAAGCCGCGTCAAAATTGAGCCGTCTGGCGACGTTTCGGAAGCATGCACTGCTTCCATTGTCAAGCCCCCGCTTAACATCACTGAAGTCTGAACAGAACAGAGCAGACATATGGTTGGGCATGCGCCCATATAGTTATTGAAGTGCCAGAGCAATGTAGCTCCCTAACTTATGACAGAATAGGGGATTTCAGGCTGGTTTTTTATGGAAGTCATGGTATTATTTCTTTTAGTATGGTGTTATTGTCAGACCCTGTAATTTCTAGTAAGTGTTGTAAGTGGTTGGATATATTGTTGTTGATATACATTTTGTCCTAAGTCTTGAATGATTTGATGGGGCGAAAAATGTGCTTTCTGGAAGAATTTTGTCGATTTGTCCTTGATGTAATATGTGAGCCTTTGTATGCCTAAGTTGTAGTGAATTCGGCATGTACCGTGGGGCGTTGGTGATAATTCTAAGATATTTGTTTTGTATAACCTGCAGTTTTTTGATTTGATAATCTGAAGCCATGTTGAAAATTTCTGAGCCATATAACAAGGCCGGTCTAATTATAACGGTGTAGATTTTTAATTTTGTCTTGATACTATGTTTGCTCCCCTTGAGGAGGGGGTATAATTTTATAAGTCGAGCCGAACCTATATTACAAGCGTTTTTTATGTGTTTTATCCAGGTTAGTTTTTTGTCAATTACTAGTCCGAGATATTTAACCGATTCACACCAGGGGAGGTCCATGCCGTCGAGCTTGATTTGGTGACTGGGTCCCGTCCTTCTGGTGGTGAACATAATAGCCTGACTTTTGCCGGAGTTAATTTTGATCTTCCAAAGATTGCACCATTGAGTGATTTTTTCAAGGTTCTGCGTCAGTTTACGTACGATGTAATTTAGGATGTGGCTCGACCTGTATACCAGGGTATAGTCCGCAAATATCCCTACTTCTCCGCCTTGTTGGTGGGGTAGGTCATTTGTATATACGCTGTACAGTGTTGGAGCCAAGACCGACCCTTGAGGTACGCCTGCTACAATTGATTTCAACTGGCTTTCTTGTCCGTCCACCACTACAAAGAACTTCCTGTCACGAAGAAAACTGTTTATTATTTTTAGTAAATGTCCAGGGCAGCCATACGAATGTAGTTTAAATACTAAGCCATCATGCCAATATCCAGCATAACAGCACCTGAATTATGCCAGATGGATCGCGCTCTGCAGATATGTTCGACCAGTCCGGTAGATTGGTGGATTGTACTGTGCTGAGCACGGAAACCAAATTGCTGTGGATAATGATGTTGTTTTTGTCTAGGAATTTTTGGAAGGTTGTCATTATAATTCACTCTAGGACTTTTCCGAGGAGGTTGAGGAGTGAGATAGGTCTGTGGTTTTGGGGAAGGAGATGGCTTTTGTTTGGTTTAGGGAGGGTAATTATTTTTGCGATTTTCCATGGGGATGGGAAGAAGGATAGTCTGAGGCATGCGTTGTAAATAGCTGTGAGGTAAACTATTGCAGGTTGTGGTAGGTTTTTTAGGTATGTGGCTTTTACACCATCTGGGCCTGGGGACTTTTTGTTACCGAGTCTCCCAATGATCGAACTCACTACAGTCGGATCCACTGCGCAGAAAGAGCTACGTAAATTTTCCCGCAAAATGCGAGGTACTTCTCTAGCTACTCTTTCTTGGTGACGTCACGATCGGGTCACTCCTATGCCCTAATATGGCTCGATTTCGTCTCGTTTGTAATAATCCAATTACTGGCTTCCAAGCTTGGCTTAAATTGAGGCCTTGATCACGATTAATAACATAATTAATCGTGATCGTATAATAGGGAAGTGAGGTGGTTAAAGAGGTTGGTAAGAAGAGAACATAACAGAGTTAAGGGACAGCAGAGTAGTGGGGAATATTTAAAACAATTAAACAAGGACTTAATAACAGCAAAGAAGGTGGCTAAAGATAGGTTTATGAGGAGTATTGTCAGTGCAGGAGGACCATTGACTAATGCATCTAGAAATTTCTATAGCTATGTTAGAAAACTGGGAGGAAGGGAGGGTGTTGGGACGTTTATAGATAAGGATGGAGAAGAAGTTACTGAGGATTTGAAAATGGCAGAGATTTTAAGTAACTGGTTTAGTGAGAGTATTAGGGACAAAGAAACTGGAGGGTTAAATTCGGGGAACGAGCTTAACAACGCAATTAGAAAAGAAGAGACCAAAATATTTGAAATTCATCCCAGGGAAATCATGAAGGTATTAAGAAAGCTGAAAAAACATAAAGGGGCTGGTGTAGATAATATTACTACAGATATCTTAAAGATAGCCGGATGTTACATTGTACCTTATCTTGAAATATTATTTAAATTGACTCTGGATACTTCCTGCTTACCTGAGGACTAGAAAAGTGTGATAGTAGTGCCAGTACATAAAGGAGGAGTGAGATATAAAGTTGAAAATTATAGGTCAATCAGTTTGATATCAGTGGTAGGTAAATTAATGGAGCGATTGATATGCATTCACATCAGAAATATATGTGAGGTACGTAAGTGGTTTTCCAGTAGCCAACATAGCAAGGATATTCATGCGAATCTCAGTTGGTGGGATATATGCAAGATATTTCAGATGAAATGGACAATGGAGTCGAAATTGATTGTGTAGCACTAGATCTTTCAAAGGCTTTTGCCAGAGTGAGCCATAAAATGGTAGTAAATAATGTAAAAATATTGGAGTGGATGAGAAAGTGATTTGATGGGTAGAAGCGTTTTTAAAAGGTATAAAACACAAAGTTAGGGTAGGAAATGCAGGATGAAAAGAAGAGTAAGTGAAAATGGGAGTGCCACAGGGTAATGTATTGGGACCACTGCCATTCATTATTCTGATGAATAATTGTGTTGATTGTTTACTATCAGAAATTAGATTGTTTGCAGATGACATAATGCTATATAAAAAGGATCAAAATGGTAGAGGACTGTAAATAGTTTCAGGGTGATCTGGACAGGATATCTAGTTGGATTTATAAACATGGGATGAAGTTAAATTGCAAATAAAATTGTAGTTTAAAAAACTAAAATCACGCTTTCGTAGTACCTAATGTGAACTAAAAGGTTAAAAATAATATTTAAGTATAAACATTTTGTTTAACAGTGATAGGACGTCCCACAATTCAGGATAAATTAATTTTTTTCAATAAGCTTAAAGAATAAAGTCAATGATTACAAAATTAACTTTAATGTAAAAAAGCATGGGGTGCTATTTCAGTTGTCTTATATTTTTTGTCGTTGGCTGTTTGTAAAGACAGAGTCATTGTCAAAAGTTATGTAGAGCGCACCCCACGCTTTTTTAACATTAAAGTTAATTTTGTAATCAGTGACTTTATACTTTAAGCTTATTCAAAAAAATTAATTTATCCTGAATTGTGGGACGTCCTATCACTGTTAAACAAAATGTTTATACTTAAATATTATTTTTAACCTTTTAGTTCACATTACTACGAAAGCGTGATTTTAGTTTTTTAAACTACAATTTTATTTTTAACTTTTTAGTTCAGATAGTTTATAAAGTATGTTTCTTACTGTTGACTTTTCTTCACCAAACTCTCTTTTTCTTTGAGTTGTAGTTTCATTATTAATTATTATTCCCACGGGTAAAATACAATTAAATGGTCAACTTAACAAGAGATCCAATAGCACGGCAAACGAGGAAGGCTACTTTTCTATAATAGTACGAAGTAATATTTCGAATACTTACTATTCAACATCACGTTAAGCGACTTCAGACAGATAAACCTTTCTGGTTAGGAGACTAGCAGAAGACGATCGTCTACAGCAACCAAGGCTCGTAAATCACACCCGGGAAACTGGAGAACGATGATGATAATGATGGCTATATTGGGTGGGAAATCTCCGAAGTGTGTGGCCACCAAATGACGAAGATTTCTCGAATCGCACCTGTGCACTAATGTCGCGGCTGCATTTGCCTAACTCAGTAATCCCATCAAGTATAGGATACACTGTTTTATCGGTTTTTAATAAGTGTGCAAAATTTAAAACGATTTGGACGTCAGGAAGCGGGTAAACACTGAAATGAAAGATTCCATTACATGGCAACCATTTTTCTATTGTTACCGTCAGAGTAACGAGAATAGCAGGACGTTGCTAAGAGACTACTGTATTGTCAACGGTTCTTAAAACGTGTGCAAAATTTTTATGTTTTTACTGTCAACGTAATCAGAATATCAAGACATAGCTATGAAATTATTGTATTGTAATCAGTTATCAATACATGAGCAAAATTTCAAACAACTCGGATATCTGGAATTGGGTTAAAATTATATTGCAAAATTCCACGACATTCAACCATTTTTCTGTTGTTACTGTCAAAGTAATGAGCATAGCAGGATATAGCTATGAAATTATTGTATTGTCACCGGTTCTTAATATGTGTGCCAAATTTCAAACAGCTCGGACATCTGGAAGTGGGTCAAAATGGAGTTGTAAAATTCCGTTACATTCATACATACATACATACATACATACATCAGTGGCGTAGCTAGCGTGGGTGACACCCGGGGCGGATATCGATGGTGTCACCCCTTGAAAATTTAAATTCAAAATTAAGTAAAATATAATATCTTGTAAGTGTAAAATATCATATTCATAAAATATAATTAAATAAACATTTATTGTTAGTAAAAATTATAGTTAATAAAATTATAATATTAACTTCATTTAAAAAACACAATAAACTAAAAACAATCTTGTCTTTTTAGCTCTAACAGCTTGCAAACTCGTAAATCACATCTTCAAAATTATCAATTTTAGTTACTTCATGTTCAATAGTCAATATGGCTAGATTTTAGCCACGTGTTGCTCACCGGTGATCGAAAGTGGTTTTAGAGAGGCCTCTGAAGATCGGGCCTCAGTCCGACACTCGGCCGTCATTGAATTGGTTTATGTTTTGACGGTGCGGATCAGTATCGGCCTGCTAGATGTGGAGAAGCGCATCGAGAGAGTTCGGAAATTTACCTTCCCTTACGACTGAATGTTGTTTTCATGTTATTATTTGCCTTAAAAAAATATTTTTTTTCATTCATGTTCATCAGATGTTCATAAAATGTAGGAAGAGTCCTAGCATCTTCGCATTAAAAAAATCAGAGCTTTGCCAGAGTTGAAGACCAATTTTACGACCCACAAAAATTGCAGCAGAAAGCCGCATTTGTAACCGAACCTCCTACACCCGAATCGCACGCCGTAACCAGACGCAAGACTAATCTAGAAGTCTGAAAAGTATGTATTCAAACACATAAAAGTGGATTCGTGTCTTTTGATAACAAAAATACATGGTACAGAAAAAGAGTATGTTTATTTTATCATGTTTGAAAACTTATTTTTCATCACACCTATATTCGGACTGGTGACTCAAATGATTACTGCGTGCGATTTGGAAACTGAAGGTCCCGGTTCAAATGCCGGTCTCGACTGTAATTTTTGTGGGCCTTAAAATTGACTTTTACCAATGGCAAAGCTTTTATCTTTTAATGCGAAGGACGCTCGGTGGTTTGAATTTCACGTTAATCTGTAGGTCTCCTTTTCAAGTTAGGTGACTACGATATAGGTGCACTGAGAGTTTCCAAATAAGAAACTCTGTGACTAGAACATTGAGATAACATCAAATTATTATTTTTACTACACAAAATCTTTACGACTTATATTTAAATTAAAATATGTTATAATCTCGTTCTTCACTAACAAAAAGTATTGAGTGAATCGAAAATAACCTCAGACAAAACAAACACGTCAAGTGCTAGTGATTGACATTTCATTGAGATTAGCGTTGATATTGTTAATACTGCGCTGGGATACTATTTTTGTACATAAAATATCAACCAGTTAGGTGATTACGTGAGTCAGATAAAAAAGTATTTTAATGTACATTTGTACCAAAACTGTGCAGAATAAAGAACAGTACTCTATAATAAAGTAGGGTGTCAAACCTACCTGTCATCCCCAACACTGATTCCCTGAAACAATCACTTGTAAACGCTAAAGGAGACTAAGACCGCGTGGGAACACGGGCGAGCTATGGAAAAGTGTGGACGCGAGGGGGCGAGCCGTCACTCGGCCGGCTGTCGTTGCGGTTACGATACAGGCCAGTATTGGCAAAGTGCAGTTCGACCTTTACACTTAGCAACTGATACACAAACTGGTGCATATTAAAATCCCAGCACCCAGACGGTGTTGTGATAAGCGAATGAAATTTGGCCCCAAGTATACCCGCATGAAGAGTATTAAATGATTTAAAATTAAAAGTTTTATATGTAATAATGTGAGAATTAAGGTGCTATATATTATGTAAAATGCAATTTTTTTTTTTTTTTTTTAGCGTATAAATGGCGAACAGTGTGGTGTCACATGACACGTGGTTGCCCACGAGTTTTTTTTGTCTAAGTATGCCAAGGCGAAGGGTGACAACTCTCTACACCCAAATGTCTAACAGTGAGAGAGGTCGGAGAATTGACATGTTTATAAAGGATGCATCATATGGCGAAATCTCCCGAAGGATTGGCCGTAGTGCTATGTCAGTATAGAGACTTGTTACTCAGTGGATGAAAGAAGGCTCTAATGCTCCTAGAGTAGGCATGGGTCCATACAGATTGATAACAGCACGTGAAGACTGCCAAATGGTGTGTGTGGCTGTTTCTGGCAGATGGTTGACTGCAGGCCAGATCCAAGTAGTGGTTACACATAGTCACACACACCCTCCCCCCTCCCCCGCCCCTCCTCGGATGATTGTAAACTAATTGCTTGAAGCTGGGTTACACTCTCTGGCCCCTGTGCATTGTGTCCCATTAATCTAATTTAATTGCCATCATCATCTACCCTGGTGTAATGCGAAACACAAATGGACATGTGAATGGCGTACATTTGTGTTTAGAGACGAGTCTCGATTCTGTCTGTGGCAAAGTGATAATCGACGACATGTTCGCAGGCGTAGTGGAGGAAACGGCTTATCTGCTGTGATTTCAGAACCTCACGCAAGTGCCGCCACCGGTGTCATGTTTTGGTGGCAATCAGTTTCGATAGCATGACTGAGTCGGCTGTTGTTGAAGGCAATGACAGCCCATCACTAACATGTTCAACATCCGAATCACATCTGCCAACAAGATAATGCCCGTCCTCATACTGCGGCCATCGTCACACAATCCTTGCAAGGAGTTTCGATCACAATATGGACAGCACGGTCCCCAGATTTGTCCCAAATAGAGCATTTCTAGGATACTAGAAGTAGACACATTAGATCACATGGTCACCCAGCACAAACTGTGCAACAACTGACTGCAAAAGACATGCACGAGTAATGAAACACACACCAATCAGACACCTGAACACTTGTTGGGTCAATGCCGGTAAGGATCCAAAAATTTATTGGTACTCAAGTTGGGCGCATTTCTCACTGACAACTGTAAAAGGTAATAACTTAGCCTGATCCATTTCCATTTGTTATTATTTCTTTTAGGTATGGCCCTGGATATATTTTCAAAGTTTCCTAAAATTATACCATTCATGTATGCGTGTTGTGATTTTAATTTCCGCCAGCGTAACTGTAGGGCGACCATAAGATTTCGCTATAAATTTTAAAAAGTCGAAAGCTACCCATTTGTTACTGAAACGTTAACATAGGCTGTATTTAAATGAATTCACAACCTCGGTATTTGGAGGACCAAGGGATATTGAGAGGGAAGTTAACAGAAGTGGCTTGATCCAAGTAGAAGCAATTCCAGACCCAGATGGGGTCCCATTGGTGCAAACCCAGGATCCGGATCCCACAAGTTGTTGGACCCTGGGGGATACTGTATAGTCAGAGAAGCAACTCTACATTAAGTTCCTTCATAAAAATAGAGGAATAAATGAAATATAAAATCATAATTAAACGTAATTTAAAATAAAAAAACAACTTGCCTTTGAGATATCTGCCGCCTTTACATGAAGTACTTAACAAGTGAAGTATTTTACTACCCGCCTAAGAAATAAGTAGCTACAGACTCCTAAATATGATATGTATCGAAGCCCATCTCCACGTGTAAATTTTAGATTTCTAGCACCGCTCAGTAGCGTATAAATAAAGATTTTGTAGACGGCTCGAATGTTCGTTCAGTTATGATTAAAGTTCCATTTTTGTTCAGGAACAGAAGTTCGACATCCCTGTCGATTTAAGGAACCCATAAGAATGTAGGTACCTGTATTCGACAAAGAGGTTACCCATAATAGAAATCTTCTTCTGTAAATTATGATGAAATTCTTAGAGAATCATACGCTTATTTATTTGATCGCGATCATATTTGTATATTCTCAATCAGTAGAAAGCATATCAAACTTACATGAACTTAGAGTTAAAGTGGTAAGGGGGCATCCATAAATTAGGTGAGGTGAAATAGGGGCGGGGTCCAGCGAAATCTCACCAATTCTCAAGTGAGATTTTTTTAAAATTGTGTTGGACTGTAGAGATAAAAAAAAAGGGTTTACAAATTACGCGAATGTTGATTTTAGGGGGGTATTTCGTCGAAAAGTGTGGGTGTAACCGGCTTTGGGAGGGTGAGACCTAGAAAAAAAGGTCTCAAAAAGTTGCGAAGACGATCCGTAGGGGAAGGGGAGGGGTGTCTGACGGGACCAGATGTCACGAAGTCTCACCAGAAAAGGGGGGGGGAGGAGGATCCGAAAATCCGGAAAAACACATCACGTAATTTATGGATGTCCCCTTACTAATGTTACGATTTCGCTAGCAAGATACGCGGTTCCGACTGTTTTAAACACATGCCGTACAAAAACTGATTACCGACAGACGATAACACTTGGAATCGTCCGGATTGACTTGAAACCTGACAGTATTGCTAGTTTAATGCAGTTTTCCGAATCATTTTATTTGCATAAATTCGAACATGATACGATTTCATGTCGAGTATAGGTGCACTGTCGACAAAAGGTAGGTACGCAGAGTGTATATCGAATAACACGAAATGTACTCAATTCGAATCTGTCAGATGATAAATTCGAAAATTACTAGAAAATACTTCAAGGTACTTGTGAATCTTAGCTAGAAAGCTAATAGAATTCTAAAAAAGCAAAACAATTTTGAAGCCTAGACTACGCGTATTCCCACATACGCTTGGTTGCTTTTGTTTTTCATTTTCGAAGGAAAATCTAACATTTTTAAAAAAATAATTTCGAGGAATTACAATTTAACTGCCTAATTGCCATGATTATAACAATTTTAGATATATATATATAATTTATCCTTTACTTTTAAAACTTCCTCTCTTAATACAAGAAAACTTACATTATATCCACCGCAGATCATAACAAACCAAACAACTGTGACGGACGGCAAGCACAACGAGTTCCTGTGATTGTTGGAGCAAAAGAGCGATGCTCTATTGTTTAAGCGCGCGGTGTAGCCAATAATATTATTATACTCTATTGTATAGGATCGTATTTGAAAAAGCGATAGATCAACTTAAACAGAAATATTCAGAACATTAAAGGTAGACGTGTTTCGACACCAAAGGATAAAAGAAGTATATTAAAAATATTTTTTTTTGTATCACACTAATTTCGATTATTATTTTCGAAATGCGGGTGTCACCCCCAAACGGGTGACACCCGGGGCGGACCGCCCCCACCGCCCCCCCCCCCTAGCTACGCCACTGACATACATACATACAAGTCAAGCTAATATAAAGCGTGTAAAAAGAGTCAGCTTATTAGATGCACATATAAAAAACTAAAGGTTGATTATGATTATAGGGTGGGGAAAGTATTGCTTGTTGAACACTTGAAATTAAATATATTTCGAAATTTAAGCATCCATAGCTGGAGGCAGCCACCCAGCCAGGGCCACTGCCGACAGAGGGGGGGCCGCACCACATGTATGTATAGCCTAGGGGCCTCACAGAGCCTAAATGCGGCCCTGCTTACAAAACTTTGGTCAGACCATTGCTCGAATATGGCAGTGTAGTATGGGACCCACATTTTGAGTATCAAATACAGGAATTGGAGAGGGTGCAAAAAAGGGCTGCTAGATTTGTTTCTGGAAATTATCGCAGAATGCAATCAGTAACAGATATGATAGAAGAGCTAGAATGGGATTCATTGCAAGACAGGAGGAGGGTGAAGAGGGTCATGGGAGTGTACAAGGTGTAAATTGGCGATGAGGCATGGAAAGATATTGGTGTAGGTATGAAAAGTAGTGCATGGAATGGAAAAGATGACCACGACCACAAGCTGGCACTCGATTTCAGGCACTAGGGAGTGGGCAGATTCTCTTTTTTTAGTTAAGTGTGTCAGCGATTGGAATAAGTTACCAAGGGAAACGATGAATAATTACCAAAAACGTTGCAAGAATTTAAAGTTAAAATTTGTAATGGGCGAATGTAGGTGAGTGCACGAAAGGAGGAAGATGGGTGTGTAGGGAAATTGCCACCAGAGCATGCGCTCCATTGCAGTTTAATTAAATTAAATTAAATTTAAAATTGAAATTAGTATAGGGCAAAAGTAGGTGGAAAAAGGAAAGCGGATAATGGTAGTGTAGGGAAATTGCGACCGAAACGTGCGCACCATCGCAATTAAATTAAATTGAATTAAACAACCTACCCGTTCAATATTGCTTATTGCCTAGTGGTAGACGTAAATTACTCCCATAATCAAAGTGTTTACCTTTATTGGATGTTATATAATCTGGTACAAACTGTCAACAGCGTTTGCTCGACATGCTCAGATTAAAGTAACAAAATCGAGAAATCAGCTGCCTAAATGAGAACATTTTTTTTTTTTCGGAAATAATGTAGGATGCACATCAACAAACGCCATGGTTGATCAAAGTAAATTCAACGAGTAGTCAGCAGAGATTCTTCATTTATGAGAGAAGCGCGAGTCTCGAAGTACCGAATTAGGTTCTACTTCAGTGTTCAGTTATGCTTCTTCAAAAAAATTTAAGTGTCATCAAGCTCGATATGATTTACATGCAAAGGAATTCAGAAGAAGAACTAATTCTAACCGTTTCTAGCTATTATCAACTAAAAAGAGCGCTGTTTCCTAAGAGCATTTGTTTTACCCTAACAACCATTGGAGTGGATAAGAAAGTCATTTGCTGGGTAGAAGAATTTTTAAAAGGTAGAAAACAGAAAGTTAGGGTAGGAAATGTAGTATCAAAAGAAGTGGAAGTAAAAATGGGAGTGCCACAGGGTAGCGTATTGGGACCATTGCTATTCATTATTCTAATGAATAATTGTGTTGATTGTTTCTATCTGAAATTAGATTGTTTGCAGATGACATAATGCTGTATAAAAGAATCAAAACGATAGAGGATTGTAAACAGTTGCAGGGTGATCTGGACAGGATATCTAATTGGGTTGGTAAACATGGAATGAAGATAAATGCTAAGAAGAGTCAGCTTATTAGATACACAAATAAAAAACAAAAGGTTAATTATGAATATAAGGTGGGGAAAGAATTGCTTGCTGAAGACTTGAAATGCAAATATCTTGGAATTACTTTTGATAACAAACTTAACTGGGCAGAACACATAGGACAGGTGGTAGGAAAAGGTTTCAAAGTTCTGCACTTGTTGGAGAGAGTGATGAGGGGATGTACGAGAGAAGTCAAGGAATTGGGTTACAAAACTTTGGTCAGACCATTGCTCGAATATGGTAGTGTAGTATGGGACCCTCATTTTACGTATCAAATACAGGAGTTGGAGAGGGTGCAAAGAAGGGCTGCTAGATTTGTTTCTGGAAATTATCGCAGAATGCAATCAGTGACGGATATGATAAAGGAGCTGGAATGGGATTCATTGCAAGACAGGAGGAGGATGAGGAGGGTCATGGGAGTGTACAGGGCATATACTGGTGATGAGGCATGGAAAGATATTGCAATAGGTATGAAAAGTAGTGCATGGAAGGGAAAAGATGACCATGACTACAAGCTGGCACTCGATTTCAGGCACAAGGGTGTGGGAAGATTCTCTTTTTTAGGTAAGGGTGTCAGGGATTGGAATGAGTTACCAAGAGAAATGATGAATAATTAACTTTGAAGGAATTTAAAGATAAAATTTGTAGAGGGCAAATGTAGGTGGGTGCAGGATAGGGGGAAGATGGGTGTGTAGGGATATTGCCACCGGAGCCTGTGCTCCATTGCAATTAAATTATATTAAATTAAATTAAATGTTAATTACAGACTTATCACACTGCAGCCGCTGATCTCAAAACCTTGTGGACAGTTTTACATTGTTTTCTCTCACGTTGGCAAAGTAACAATACACCCAGTTTTTGTTACCGGTAAAAAAGATAATGGCATTGTTGAGGAACAAATTTTCTGAGCGGAGTTTACTGCTTGCTTTCGATATGTAAACTGTATCGAAGTTATTTATTTTCGTGTCAGAAACATACATTCTTACGCAATTATAAACATCAAATTGTACAAGACGAAAACTTGGCCACTTCCAGACTGGTATAGATCATCTTCCGAACAGGATGCTGGACACAGTCGACGCTGGAGCATGTGCTGAACAGTATAATTTTTACCTCAGTCGCACTTGATATAATCGATCACCATAATTCCGCCTTGATAGTTTGACTTTGGATCTGCACATCCCTGATCTCATCCTATTGAAAGACTTTCATGACGACCATCCCTTGTCATAGCCGGGTGGCAAAATTTCAGACAATCTTCGCCACCATGGGAGTTATTGTTCGTATTCCAATAGTTCTGTAGCTTGATAAAAGACTGAAACATCAGTATTTACCAAAATATTTAAAACAGTGGCCCGTACATAAATATCAGGGCCGCCGAATCGTGTTAGGACTGGGTGGGTAGTCAGACAAAGGAAGGGCAACTGGGAAAAGTTTTTTGGTTATCCAAGTGACCTACGCACAACACACGCTCTCATGAGAGCATGTTGTAACAGCCCTCATACCTGAATTTTGAATAGTATTGTACTGTATGAAGTATTTGTAGTGAGCTAAAGTTTGCTTGAATATGATCGGGTATGTGGGGGTTACCAGATGTTCTCTTTTACCCGGACATGTCCTCTTTTTTGGACCGTAAAAATGGTCCGGGCGGGTTTTGAGAAAAATCAAGGAATGTCCTCTTTGTTTTTAGTTCCGTTTTACTACTGCCTGAACTTGAAAGTGTGGGAATAAAACTCTCCCATCTGTCAAAATGGTAAACCCTAAAGAATTTAACCTTTATGCCAACAATGTGATATTTTATCTACACTTTTCCTTTTTCTGTCTCGGCACTGTGTCAAGATATAGTTACGATTTCCGAGCAATAGGTGGCGAGGCAATTATCGTGAAATACGAGCTGCGGGGCGGCCGGTGAAGAACATTATGTACGCAACAATGCAAAGTACTACGGTAGTCAGCTCGGCTTCTAGAATCATTGTTTTCAACTGCTTTACTGTTAGTTGCGTTTTGGTTGTTGTGAAGTGAAGCAGTTTTACTGTTCAAGTGAAATCATGTCAAAACGCCAATGTGTCTTCAGTGACGAATTACAAAAACGATTTCCTGACTTCAGACCGGGAAGAATTAGCTCAGAGGCAGAATGTCTTATCTGCCCATCAGGAACATTTGTTTCAGTTGCTAATAAAGGTAAGATTTATAACCATGGGACCGATTTTACGTAAATATCGTATGACACTGGAAATTTGCGTGTAATAGCTCAGATTTTCTTACACTGAATAACGTATAACACGCACAATTATTAATTTGCAGGGGGGCTAGACCTAGAAGCTCACAAAAACACTGAAAAACACAAAACGCGGATACGTACTGCAGCATCTTCATCCAAAGTAGACGATTTTTTTTGCAAAAAAGGATTCCAAAATTAATGATCTGGTCCATGCAGCTGAAGGCACCCTATCTTTTCACACAGTCAAGCATCATCAAAGTTTTAAATCAATGGACTGTACTGGAAAACTGCAGAAAGTGTTATTTACAGACTCAAATATAGCGAAACAAATGTCATGTGCTCGCACTAAAACAGAAGCCATTATTAATTCTGTATTGTCACCTCATTCTGTTAATGCTTCTATTGACGCTTTGGAGTGTATTTCATGTTTTGTTGTTGCAACAGACGGCAGTAACCATGGTTCTTTGAAACTGTTTCCAATTCTAATTCAATACTATGACTTTAAATCTGGGGGAATTCAAACAAAAGTGATAGAACTTAAAAGTAGTCCAAATGAAAAAACTGAAACGATTGCATCTTACATATGTGATACTCTTAGAAGTAGAGGTATTAATAATAAATGTGTTGCTTTTTCTGGGGACAATACAAATACAAATTTTGGTGGGATTAGTGGACTTGGTAAGAGGTCGGGAAATAATGTTTTCGCCCATCTGAAAAACAATTTAAATGATAGATTAGTAGGATTAGGCAGCCCTGCTCATGTTTTACATAACTGCATTCAAAATGGTATTGATGCAGGACTCACATTAGATGTTGATTCCATAGTATTAAAAATATTTAATTATTTTTCTGTGTACACAGTACGTACTGAAAGTCTTAAGGACTTTTGTGATTTTGTAGATTTACAATATAGGGAAATATTGTGCCATTCTAGGAGTAGGTGGCTGTCCCTTTTTCCTTGCGTTACGAGACTAATTGAGATGTATCCAGCACTGAAATCATATTTCAGTTCTCAGGGTGAAATTCCAATTCTGATTAAAATGTTTTTCCAAAATGAGCTTAGTGAAGCACGATTATGGTTTGTTCATTCTCTTATGTCATTATTTCAACATAATATTTTGGCCCTAGAAAAAGAGAAAAATTCACTGGTAGAAATGATACATATTCTTGAGGGTGTGTTAAATGCTCTTCAGGAAAGAAAAATCCAGAATTTCAAATCTTTAAAACTAAAAGAAATTTTGAGAAAAAAACGGGATGAAGGTTATGGTTCTAAATGTGATATGCTAGAAGGAGAAATAGCATATGTTTATGATGCAACAATTACGTATCTTAAGAAATGGTTGGTTCAGTATCAAGAGTTTTTGGTATTTAAATGGATGGGTCTGAAGAATTCTCCAAATTGGGGAGATGTGGAACAAACAATTCTGTACCTAAATGAAAAACTTAATATTAAAATAGATGATGTAAAGTGCTTTGATCAGTTTTGCAACTTTCAGAAATTTTTGACAAACCAGGCTAACGTTAATACAGATCAGTTGTCAAATGATATCTGGTGTAAATATTTCCGAGAGTCAAAGAATGGTGCTTGTTTCTCAGAACTACTAAAAATTGCGGAGTTTTTCTTTGCTATTCCCAGCCACAATCCACAAAGGATTTTTTCATTAGCAAACAGTCAATGGACCATAGATAGAAATAGACTCAGTGTTGAGTCTGTTAAGGGAATTATAAGTGTGCAATATAATTATAAGGATTTATCTTGTGTACAGTTTTATAATTATTTGTTGGAAAATAAGAAATTACTCTCAGAAATTGGTTCATCAAAGAAATATCTGAGTACTTCAGGGAATAATGATGAAGATGAGAAATGTACTAATGATGATTTTTTGTAGTTTATATTAAACTGTGCCACAAATTGTTGTAACGTTGCATGATTTAATAAAATGAAGTAATATACTACCTATTGTAGACGTTTCATTTGCAAAAAGTATAGTGAATTATGCATGTCTTAAATATTTTTATTTATTAAGTGTGTAGTTATAATTTATCTTAATGCAACATCCGTAAATGTTGAGAAACCCACAACACTTTTGCAGAATTTAGTATTAATCTAGAAATGTCCTCTTTTTTTGAAGACCATCATCTGGTAACCCTCGTATGTTTGTTTTGTAATTTCTTGTAAATCAGTATATATAGACTTTGTTTTATGAAAGAAAATTATTTGAAGTCCATTTAATATGTTTAAGAACCGAATGGTGCAAGAGAATTTCTTAAATGTTTGTAATTCCATGTATTAATGCAAGTTATGATGTCTACAGGACAATTTTCTACAGTTTGAGATGATTTCTGCAAATAATTTTGTATTTAAGTATCTCTAATTACCATTTCTTATCATTTTGTAATGTTATTAAGTAATTTTGTATTAATTCAGATTGTTTCTAATATGTTTGATTGTTTGAATGATTGTTAATGTTCGAGAAATATCGGGCGGATGCCTTTGAAGAATTCTCGTAATTTCGATAGAGACTATATAAACAGATCGGCTGGACAGAGTCATTCATTCATTCAGTATTCAGTTTTACAGAGAGATTCATCCAGTTAGTTTTTCAAGTTGAGTTCACAGAGATTTTATTTGCGACGGCTCAGAAGTGCATCTCTGTATTTTATCTATGCTTGTGAATATCGCTGACTTCGTTTTGAGCAAATAAACAAATCTTCAACATAACCTTCTGATGAACTTTTTAATTAATCAATATATATTAATTAAACCACCGAAGAACCTAATAATGTGCCATAGAATTACATGACAGGCCTTGACTGACTGACTTTAGAACAAACATCAAAATGTGGTTAGAGCAACGGTAAATTGATCTCAGCATACATGTCTGGTACAGACACTTTCTTTCTTTATACAAGCTCCTTTTATAATTTTATTTAGAATTCTCTTTTGAGCAGTGATGCTGGTTCTTTTTTTTTCTGACATAATTTAATTAGGTTTTCAACATCACTGTATCAGATTTATTTTTTACATTAAGATAAAGTGGAAGATGATCCTCTGCTTCATTATACAATTCCAATCATTTTGTTGTGTTTTTATGTAACAAATTATCTACTACCCCTTAAAACTAACTTTCTTCTGATTCTGAAAATTGCTTTAATACTCAAAAGTCGCAGCTTTCTCTGAAGCACTTGTAATAATTTTCAAATGATGTTTATTTCTTGATTTAAACAGTTTCCTCCCATTTATATTAGCATAAATCTTATTTACTTCAATAGCCCAAGTCCTCTGACACTTATGTTTTTACAACTGACAAATCGATACAAAAACTGTTTATGGATCAATCAAGAAGTGGATCAGCCTGCATCAATGACACAATTATGCAGTTCGGTGGTGAGTTCATATGATGACTTTCCATTTTCAGGATACGTCATGTGATCGTTAAGATGCTATCAGCATGTTAAATCATTTTGGAAAGTAGACAGTGATTTAATGCAATGACACTGCAGCTAACAGTCATTAAACTTTTTCTTTTGTAATTCACTTAACAGCTGTTTGAATATCATTATAATTGTGTGGTATCTCCAATACTGTGATAGTGGTTGTGAAAAATGTGCAGTTGAGTATGATAATAATTTTAGTTTGTATATAAATGGAAGATGTTCTATGCTTCCTATGTCATGAATGGACAGCCTTAGACGGTATTAACAAGTTAACTAACCTACATGAAATCTAGCCACTCAGATCAATTAACGTACACCTGTCCCTCATTATGTATTAGAGTAGGCAAAATTATGGATAGTTTTAGAGGCATAGGATGAGAAGTAAACATTTCTCTCTTTCAGATAGTAGATATAGTTTGAATTCTGGAGCCTATTGTTGTTGGATTTCCCTTGCATACTAAAATTGTTTTAAACAATAAAACTTTGGTCAGACCATTGGTTGAATATGGTGGCATATTTTGGGACCCACATTTTTTTTTTATCAATTACAGGAGTTGGAAGGTGTGCAAAGAAGAGCAACTAGATTTGTTTGTGGAAATTATCGCAGGATGTAGTCAGTAACTGATATGATAACGATATCGGTATAATATTAGGAACTGAGATCTAGTTGACGCCAGAGGTAGAATCTAGCGAAGTATTTGCTCCTCAATTCAATGTTTTTCGGAAAGATAGAACTACCTCAATGGGCGGAGGAGTGTTCGTGGCCGTTAATAAAACCAATTGCTCTGTAGTAAATAAAACGGAAAATTTTTGCGAGTTAATATGGGTGAAGGTAAAAATTGGCAGAAGTTTGAAGTTCATGATAGGATCATTTTACCGACCTCCGGATGCTGGATTAGATAATGCGGAGTATTTTAGACAGCCACTTATATTTCTCAAAAATCTCAGGCACATAAATTGATCATGGGAGGCGATTTTAATATACCCTCAGTTAACTGGGATACATTTACGTTCAAGTCATGCGGAAGAGATAGGTTAATAACCGAAACATTCCTAGAATCATTCGCGGAAAATTTTCTTGAACAGATGGTCGAAGAGCCAACGCGGAGCGTCAAAGATTCCTCGTTCATTTTGGATCTTTTTCTTACAAACAATCCGGATATTGTAGATACAGTTTGTATAGAAGACGGTATAAGTGGCAACTTTAAAATCTAGGCTGAATTTGAAGCATGATAAAGACAAAATCGTATATTGTTTCGATAAGGCAAACAATGCATTTATGGTCGATCATTTAGTGAAAAATTTGGAAACGTACACGCTAAATACAAACGTTGAGGAACTTGATTTTTTTAAAAAATAATATGGACCGGCTTAAATCAATTTGTTCCCACGAAGTTTATTAAGGTTAGTAAGAACTTCCCGTGGTCCAATAGGGAAGTGAAACGTTTGCTCAGGAGGCAAAGCCGTTTACATGCCACGGTAAAGAAATCGGGGGACTCGTCTAATCGCGCTAAATTAGTCCAGTTGCGAGCGGAAGTGCGTAAGGCAATGCGTGATGCGTTTAAAGAATTCCAAGTCAGAAATTTATCCGATGATCTGATTACTAATCCAAAAAAGTTCTGGTTATATGTCAAATTAATAATAGGCTCTCGTAAGGTCATGCCGTCGTTGATCAAGAAAAATGGGGAATTATCAGAAACTAGCGTAAAGAAAGCAGAAATTTTGAATAATGTATTTAAAAAAGCTTTCACGACAGAAAAATCTGAGGAGATTCCGATATTTAACAATCGTACCAACAAAATTATGAATGATCTCGTGCTCGATGTCGAGGTAATAACTAATAAGGCTCAATAAGGCTCCCGGACCAGATGGTATTCCTACAAGATTCTACTCTAGGTACGCAAAGGAAATTGCACCGTATTAAATGAAATTATATACCGCCTCCTTGGATCAAGGAAAAATACCAGCCGAATGGAAGACCGCCATCGTAAGTCCAGTGTTTAAAAATGGGAATGTTAATGATCCTCAAAATTATAGGACGATCCCGTTAACCTCAATATTTTGCAGGATTTTAGAACACATCATCTATTCAAATGTCATGCGGTTTTTGCATGAAGGTGAGCTTTTAAACCCAAATCAACATGGATTCAGAAAAGGCCGATGCTGCGAAACACAACTTGCTCTTTTAATTCACGACTTAAGCCGTATTATATATGAGCAATCCCAGGTTGATTTAGTCCTATTATACTTTAAAAAAGCTTTCGACACTGTGCCTCACTCTAGGTTACTTAGGAAACTTCGCGGTTACGGCATATTTAGACAAATATGAAACTGGGTTGCAGACTTTCTGGAGGGCAGAACACAGTGTGTAGTTCTCGACGGTGAGCGTTCATCACTTACTGAAGTGAGGTCCGGGGTTCCTCAGGGAAGCGTGATAGGACCTCTGTTGTTTCTCATATACATTAATGATTTGTGCGACATTATAAGGGGGATGAAAAGATTATTTGCCGATGATGCTATTATGTATCGTGAAATCACAACCCAGGACGACTGCGTTTTGTTACAAGACGATGTTATGAAAATAATTGCGTGGTGTAAAGATTGGCAGTTGGAGTTAAACGCTAAAAAGTTTCAACTCATACGTGTAAGTAAAAAGGTGACACCATTTAGCTTTGAATACACAATTAATGGCACTGTCCTTAGAACGGTAGATTCCGCTAAATACCTAGGGGTAACAATTCGTAATAATTTGTCGTGGAATGAGCATTTCGAGAATGTAATTGGGAAAGCAAATCGTATGCTTCGATTTCTAGGTCGTAATTTAAAAGAATGCACTCCGGAAGTTAAATCGATTGCATACAAGTCACTAGTGCGGCCTCACTTAGAATATTGTTGCTCTGTATGGGGTCCCCATCAAAAGGGATTAATGGAGGCATTAGAGATGGTCCAAAGAAGAGCCGCCCGATTCGTGACAGGTATATATAGTTGGAGGGAAAGCGTAAGTGCAATGTTGAAGGAGTTAGGTTGGGAAGACCTGGAGCACCGAAGGCGTTGCTCTCGACAGAAGCTAATTGAAAAATTCTCGACTGACGTATTTCGGAATGACAGTAAACAAATATTGCCACCAGCAACATTCATATCCCGGAATGACCGCGAAAATAAGATAAGAGAAATCAGGGCCAGAACCGTTTCATTTCTGTACTCATTTTTTCCACGAGCGATTAGGGAGTGGAATAGAAAGGATTTACCGGGCGACTAAACATAAAATCCTACAGGAGTAGCTTTCGATAAAGCACTCTGGCCATGCTGATCTGGGTTTTCCATGGTTTCCCCAGATCGCTCCATGCGAATGCTGGGATGGGTCCTCACAATAGCCCATGGGCGCCTCCTGCCATATCCCGTATATCCCTTCCAAACCATTACCTTCCCGGATAGGTGCAATGCACTCTCCGCCACACACTTTTAGTGAATCGCGGAGTAATAGTAATAGATAAGGGAGCTGGATTGGGACTCATTGGAGGAAAGAAGGAGGGTGAAGAGAGTGGTGGGAATGTACAGGGCATATGTTGGCGATGGAGCTGGGAGAGATATTGGTCAAAGATTTAGGAATAGTGCATGGAAGTGGAAAGGCTACCATGACCACAAGCTTGCGTTCGATTTCATGCATAAGGGAGTGGGAAAATTTTTTTGTTGTTGTTAAGGGTGTCATGGATTGGAACAAATTACCAATTGCAGTGATGAAAATAATTTTCCAAAAGCGCTTATGGAATTTAGAATTAAAAATTGTAAATCATAATAGTAAATGGGAGAGGAATTTAACATTCCAATTATAAAAGAATTTTTTTAAAAATGTATATAAAAAAGGGGTAAATGGATGACTGGGGGAATTGCCACCGGAGTGTTAGCTCCATCGGAATTAAATTAATAATAATAGTAATAGTAATTCTGGCTCTCTCTAATTGTGGCCGTAGCTCCACCGTGTATTTTGTTGCCCTGAGTTATGAGCAATCTATTATATGTAATTCTATGTTCAACAGGTCTGCTCTCTTTCCCTCTCTGTGCAAGTCGCAACCTCGTATTTACGATTCGCAAATTGGATCCACTTCCATGATACTAAGATTATCGTACGCTCACTTGTCTATCAGTCGGTTGCCATTTTTCCAGATGTCTGCACTCTGCAACCACCGTCCTGCAGGACTCCCACGCTCTCGGTGTCTAAGCTGGTGTGTTGAGAGATTGCTGGAACTGACCACAGAATTGTAGTAAATTCTTCATCTCCATGTCACCACTGGATGATAACGGCGAGGCCCCATCGCAAGCGTATTGTGAGAGGCCATTTCACCTGCTTGCAATAATGGCGAATTGCTGATCGGCGTTATATTTCTGCTGGTCGTAGCCCTCTGCCTTTGCTTAGCTGTTTCATTGTCACCTGCCCTGAATACTGATATAAAAAATACATTGTTTTTCGGTTGGTGCTACATCCGGAATACCACAAAAGGAAGAGCAAGCAATTTGACTGAACACGTTGGAGACTTTATGTCTTTGATTCGTCCGTAGAGACGTATGCTAGAAGCTGAGAAAGATGATACAGGAATTACAGTTTTTATAGCAGAATTTGTAACAACTTTCATAGATCTTATTTGAAACAATAAGGAAATAAGGAGTTCAATAGTTTCTTGAGACGCATTAAAATCTCTGCAAATGCGAAGAATTGAAAACTGTTGCAAAAGATTGGGCTGCGGGAAAGATACCGAAAATTTTTCATAAAACATAAAATTTCGAGAAAGTTAAGGCTCACAGATGTGAGCAATGCTGTTTAGTAATTCCAACATATCATTTCTAAATTGGATTATTAACGTTAACGTTGAAAAAACTCTAAATGTTAATGAGACTGGATCGTATGTACAAAGTTTTCTATCAGTTCACCAACGTTGGGAATTTGTATTTTTTTAATTTGCTATTACTACACTTGTTCTTGAGAAAATTGTAGTTTTGGTGCGATTGCATCGATTTCTGGTTGCGTAAAGATGTAGACCCAGTATCATCAATATATGACAGCCATTTCTCATTTTATGTCTAAAGAAAATAGGTGTATCTATGGATATTGCATAAACTGGGCATTCCTGTTTTACAAAAAGCTTTGACTTTCTTGATTTTGTAAGCACGGCATTTATTTCAGTCTCTAAAGTTGTTTTATTATCTTCTGTATCATTTCAGAAAAATATATTCGGACCCTGATTAGCTAAATTGACTTTGTGGTAGAATACGAAGAACAAACATGCCTCGGACTTCTGCAAAACCTAGGATTCCGCGACCTGGAATTGGGCGCGATGGCAATGTCGAATCATTGTTACCAATCCACCTTCTAAGCATATGAGAGTTTCAAATGCGCAATGGTTCTCAGATACACTACGTTTTCATGTCCTATCTCCTTTATCAGAACTAGATGTCTTTCCTGAAAGATTCAGGTTATTCTTTTTGCATCCAAACGTCATTCATAAAATCTCACACTTCATCTCTTGTTGAGCCTACGGTATCAATAAAATTCTACAGGCAGATCGTCAGAACAGGGAGAATTTTTAATTGCCTCACTCCCAACAGTCTGACATTTATTTTGGTATTAAAAATTTGTGAGTCATGTGTATTATCTCTAACAGTACTGAATTAATGATTTATGGCTTGCGTAAAATTCAATAATAATTCCGCAAATTGAGTATGAAGAACAGCGAACATTCTTCTATCGTATAGAAAGCATCAGCCTGATTATTTTTACGAGCTGTTGGCCCCTTCTCTTTGTCGAACAAGATCAGTAAACGGCGCCCATAACATTAAATCTTATTTCCTAAAGGCTAATATGGCACTTAATCCTATCTTGAGTCACCCATTATTACCTACGATCTCAAATTATGTGCAAATTTATATTATTGCAGCCTCGAAGTTTGTGTAATGATCTATAGTAGTTTGATTTATTGGATTAGATTGTTATTATTTATTTATTGCTTCTGGCTTTACGCCTCGTCGACGTGGAAATCATAAGAGTGGTGAAACGACTGGGTACGATGAATGGGAAGGAATTCGGCCATTTCCTTTTATGAAGGAACCATCCCGGCGTTCGTCTGGAATGTTTTAGGATACCATGGCAACCTCAAATCCTGATGTCCGTACGAGGATTCGAACCCATAACCTTCCGAATGCGCGACCAGAGCGTTACCGCTCACCTACGCTCGGATATTCGAATGTAATTAGTTTTTAAACGGAGGAGGATATTACCTCTCGTGACTTCTGTGATGTTTTTGAACCTTGTGCTCGGCGATGCAGGAGAACGCTGGTAAAATTACGACAAAGAATGCCTGCTGAGTGGGTGGCTCTATACGCAGGGCCGCTACCTGGAATTCTGTTCATTGTGTTTCACCCACCAGCTAACGTTACTAAGGTAACCATAAGATTGATAAATTCTACAACAGCATGATTGAGCCTTATTAAGCGCAAACAGTAGTCTATTCCTCATCTTTGGGCAGAAACAGGAGCTGCAGAATTAACAAAATTTTCAAGTAAATGAATCATTCGTCCCTAGATTTCAGAAACCAAGAGCGTTACAGAACTTCTATTGTAGATGTTATTTCAATGAAACAGTAAAAATTCATCTGGTAGAAATACCCGATTGCTTAACACCTGGCTTCGTTACGACTTCTAGAACACTACACCCAATATTTTCCGAAGCATTTATTTCTTACCGGCCGATTCTCTTGCCCTATAACTGTCAAGACTGCTATGATACGATCATAAAGTAGTGCAGCGTATTCTGAAGTATTATTATATGATTTCTTATTCTCATTGAGATTTTATTTTACATTAATTTTCAATGTACGATTGACATCAATTTATAAATTAAAAAAATCTAATTATATTCTCATGCATTTAGTTTAATGGACCTATTGTGTATGATGACTGATATTAGACTTTTAAATTTACTGTTTCTCTTGAAGACCTTCCTTGTAATTACTTTCCATTCAGGTCGTTCGAAGGGAATGAAGTGAGGAGGCCAAAATGGAGCTACGTAGTTTATGGACGCTTCCCACGCAACGGTAAAATCGGCCAAGTGTTAACCGACCATCGCACAGTTGAGGTATCATACTCTAGTGACCGCAAGAGATATGAATGTAATATGTCACACCGCAATCGCTAGGCGCGAAAATCAATACTTGACATCACGACGTACCACTTCGACAAAAGAAATAGGTGGTCTGTATGGGAACAAATACTTCATGAAGGCCAGCTGCAAAGGTTGTTGCGACTTGGGTTGAAGGCTATCAGACGCACGCAGAAAATTGCCATTGTAAAAGAGACATTCAATGTTTAGATCCACTAAAGTTGTCACACGGTAAGGTAACGCAAAGTGCGAAAGACACGGGTCTATTGCAATAGAGCTCAAGAAACGGGACGAAATTAGCACTACGTGAAACGACTCAAGAGTGTATAGACTTCATTCTCACACCCGTCCTCTATGTCGGTGTTTCTCAGCCTGTTGTCCGCGAAAATGGTTTAGTTGGTCCGCAGGCAGAATATTATAAATTTAGATACCGGTACCGTATTCGTACTGTATCAGGATACAAGCGAGTATAAACAAGCCCAACTTTTTGAAAGCCATGAATATTACAACGACCATGCAAAAATCTGGCATTTCCAGGATGAGGATAGGACGGCATTGGTCCTGCAATGGTATATTCATTTCTATTTGGCATCAAAAAGAGCACCGTTTGTCTAAGGGTTAAGTAAATAACCGTTTTTTGAGGGTTATGTAATAGGGTTGGGGGACCGCTGTACATGGTATGGTTGTTGACATAAGGGAGGTGAAGTAACAAAAATAAGAGGAGTAAGGTCTAGTGTCTGGTCAATATGCAATTAGCTTTTAATAGTTCACTTCCAGTTTAATAACAATGTTTTCATAGGAATTTAAAATTAATTTAGATTTATTATATTACAATGGTACCGTAAAGCATGTTAATAATATACACACAGGTAAAAATTAGGCCCATTTAAGGTAGTGCTTCGCAGCATTATTTTTAATAATTTTCTGGTCCCCAGGTTGCAAAAGATTGAGAAACGCTGCACCACGTAATAGTTAATTAATTAGTAGACCTATCAAAATTTATTTATTCCATTTCCAGGAACAGATAAAGAAATTATTAATCTGACTTCATTTCTTAAACTCCTGAAGGTAAACGACAAATAAACAAGAATCAATTCATTGGAGCCATTTAAAAAAATTTAAATCAGGAGACGGACGGAAGTCGCAGTAAAAAGTAGGGAATGTTAAAAGCTTTGAAAAATACTATTAAAAAACACACAGTCTAATGTGCTTGTAGGTTACCCATAGAATACTGTTCCGAAGCTTTGATATTGTGATTATGTTCTGCTTGAGGTTTCTCAAGAGCGTACGGCATTAAATTAGAATTATTTAATCAATGAGAAGATGAAAATATATTAATGGTGTTGAACATTTGTTAAGAAGAATGTGGAACATTCGTTCATAAGAACGAAGTAAGTAAGCATACGTGATCAGGTTACATGTCAACCAAGAGGCCCATATCTTGTGCAAAACTTAACTCAATAAAATGTCGGGAGACAGTTCGACGATAAACAAATCATCCCAATGGAGTACGAAAAGAAAAGTTTAAAAAAATAAAATAAAAATCTTGTGTTACATCGTGCATACGGAGGGAGCTGTTCTAATTTTGTATTTATTTAGTGGTTTGTGTTGTAGTCAATAAAACAAATCTTCTGGTGAAATGTCATCTCAAACGCTGCAAAGGTGGATGATTTATGGGACCATCTGTTAATAGTTGAAAAATGTGGTATTCTAACGGATCATATCTAAAACGATTTTACATAAGAATGAAGTTTTTCTCGGCGTTGAGAATTGATATACAAGTAGTCTTGGGGAGACTAACCGAGTAATCAAGGTGTTTTCACACGATATTTCGGCGATCTGAAATTCCGTCACCACGGAAACATTTACTTGAATCATATTTTTAATTAATTTTTTTACAAAGGCAGTTTTGTAATGTCTGGATTTTCTAGATTAGTAATTCGAATAGAAAGATAAAACACAAGGGAAGCGAGGAAACGCTGAAAGAGGGGCAGTATATTGATTCTAATCTAATTCGAATGTAGACATCCCAATATTTTTATTATTATTATTTTTAATTTTTATATTATTTTTTCAAAATTAGAATTGGAGTGTTAAATTCCTACCCCATTTAATTTTCCAATTTGCAAATTTCAATATTGAATTCCATAAGCGTTTTTGCTAAATTATTCATCACTTCACTTGGTAATTTGTTCCAATTCCTGGCATCCTTACCAACAAAATGAAATGTTCCCACTCCTTTATGCATGAAATCGAGTGCAAGCTTGTGGTCATGGTCGCCTTTCCCCTTCCATGCACTATTCCTAATTCTTTGACCAAAATCCCTCTAAACCACATCACCAACAAATGCCCTGTACACTTCCAGCATTCTCTTTACCCTCCTCCTTTCCTCCAATGACCCCCATTCCAGCTCCTTTATCATATCGGTTACTGACTGGGTCCTGCGATAATTTTCACAAACAAATAAATCTAGCTGCTAGCGTGGTGGTGTAACGGATAGCGTTCTGGCCTCGCATTCGGGAGGACGGCGGTTCGAATCCCCGTCCGGGAATCCAGATTTAGGTTTTCCATGGTTTCCCAAATCACTCCAGGCAAATGCCGGGATGCTTCCTTAAAAAGGCCATGGCCGAATTCCTTCCCATTCCTTGCCCTCATCCTTTCCCGTCTCTAATGAGAGACGTAAAGCAGTTTAAAAAAAATCTTCTTTGCCCACCTTCCAACTCCTGTACTTGATAACCAAAATGTGGGTCACAACCTACACCACCATATTCAACCAATGGTCTGACCAGTTTTTAAAACTAATTCCATAAGTTCTCTGGCACATCCTTTCATCACCTTCTTCAGTAAATGAAGGATTTCGTAACATTTTCCTACCACCTCCCCAATATGCTCTGCCCAGTTGAGTTTGTTATCAAGCGTTCTGCCACTTCAAGCCTTCAACAAGCAATTCTGACCCCGCCCTACAATCATAATTAACCTTTAGTTTTTTATATGTGTACCTAATAAGCTGACTCTTCTTGGCATTTATCTTCATTCCATGCTGATCTACCCATTTATAAATTCTATCCAGGTCACCCTGCAGTTGTTCATAGTCTTTTCCTGTTTTGATTCTATTGTATACCATCTGAAAAATCTAAATTCTGACCGTAACCCATCAACACAGTCATTCATTAGAATAATGAACAGCAATTTATTTCCTACTCTAACACTTCGCTTTCTGGTTTAGAAATTCCTCTGCCCAGAAAGTAACTTTTTCATCTAATCCAACAGATTTCAGTTTATTTAAAACCATTTAATGGCTCACTCTGTCAAATGACTTAGAAACATCTGGTGCCACACTATCAGTTTGCCCTCTCTTTTCCATTTCATCTTATATATCTTGCTTATAGCCCACCATATCCTCGGTTGATCTGCAAACCAATTTCTTTCCTCACAGACATTTCTGATATAGTTGCGTATCAATCTCACAATCATTTTGTCTATCACCGATGTCAAACTAATTGGCCTGTTAGTTTCAACCCTACTTGTAAGCCTCCTTTATGAACCGGCACTACTATCGCTCTTTTCCAATCCTCTGGTAAGCAACAGGATTCCAGACTCATTTCAAATAAAATTTCAAGGTAAGGTACAATATCATATCCCAAAATCTTTGATAAATCTGTAGTAATATTATCTACACCAGCCCCGTTACGTTTTTGTTTTAGCTTTCTGAGTTCCTTCATAATTTCCTTGGAATCTATTTCAAATTTTGCAGTTTCCTCATTTATACTTTTAGGGAGACACTCCTCTGATTCATTTCTTCCTATCACAGGATGGTAGTCCCTAGTTGTCACACTCAATCAGTCACTCTATATCTCTGCAATTTTAAAATCCTCAGTAACTTCAACTCCATTCTAATCTAAAATAGTCTGAATACTTTCCCTTCCCATCAGTTTTCTAATTTAGCCATATAAATTTCTATATGGACTACTTTACCAATAATATTCTTCATAAATCCATTCTTTGCTTCTCTCTTTGCTCTTATTTTTTCTCTCAACTCTGGATAAATAAGATTTTATAACTCCGCTTTCCTTGTATTCTGTTACATTGTTGACTTAAAACTTAATGCAACTTTCGAAACAAGTTTTACTGCTGGTACTGAGCTGGCTACCACAGTTTAATAGTTACAAGTTATTTTGTGCAATTTAATGGATTTTCATTAAGCTGGCCAACCGGAATCCCCACGTTGAAAGAAAGCTCATCGGAAAAACTTTATTCGGTCATGTTATTTCCAGTTTCCACGATCGGTCCAAAGATTGAACAATGTTTTGTCCGAACTATCTGAATCAGATTCTGTTCGCTTTTCTTCCAGCTCCCTCTTCATCATTTCTTTGATCTTTTGAACAGGATTTGCACAAGCCATCAGGTCTTCAACATATAGTTTCTTTGAGACATGGTTCAAATAAGGTCGCGAAAGCATCCATCCGTTTGTTGATTTCTTTCAGGATGAGCCTATGTACTTCATCACGGCACTAAAGGGATTACTTTACTACTGGTGCAATATTAAGGCCATACACCAAACAGACATGCCTATGCGAATGTCGTATCGTTAAGATCTGCTCTAAAGTGACCGGAAAATGTAGTTTTTTGTTCTTTTATTTAATTTAAAAGAAATCACGTAATATGATTTTGTAGGTAATGAAAGCTGGTAAAGAAACATTAGGCTTTAGGGAACAAGCTGCCCGAAAACCTTGGATAACAGAAGAAATTTTCGAGCTGATGGATCAGAGGAGAAGGTACAAAAATGCTCAGGATGAAGCAGGAAGAGAGCAGTACAGGCAATTTAGAAATCAAATAAATAGGAAATGCAAAATAGCAAAAGAAAAATGGCTACAAGAAAAGTGTGAATTGGAAAAGTAAATGGTCGTAGTTAAAGTAGATGTTGCATATAGGAAGATCAAACAGAATTTTGGAGAAATGAAGAAAAGAGGTATGAACATTAAAGCTGCCGATGGGAAACCTCTTTTAAGCTCAGAAGATAGAGCTAACCGTGGAAAGAATACATCGAGAAACTGTATGTTGGGGACGACTTGAACAATAGTGTAATGGAAAAGGAAGGTGATGTCGACATTGATGACTTAGGAGATCCTGTTTTGAGGACAGAATTTAATAAAGCTCTGAATGACTTGAAAGCAAATAAGGCAGTTGGAATTGATGAGATCCCTGTAGAACTTCTTAAATCCCTAGGAGAGGAAGGAATCGAAAGACTATTCAAGCTGATATCAAAAAGTTATGAAACAAGAGAAATTCCAACTGATTTTAATAAAAATATCATCTTCACACTTCCAAAGAAAGCACAAGCCGACAAATGTGAGAATTATCGCACCATTAATCTAACATCACATGCTTCAAAATTACTGACCAGAATAATATACAGAAGGATGGAAAGGGTAGTAGAAGAGATAGTAGGTGAAGATCTGTTTGGGTTTAGGAAAAATCGCGGTACAAGGGAAGCAATTCTGTCTTTAAGATTAATACTTGAAGGGCGTATCAAGAAAAACAAAGATACTTTTATGGTATTTGTTGATTTAGAAAAAGCATTTGATAATGTTAGGTGGGACAAGATGTTCAAAATTTTAAAGAAGTCAGGTCTAAAGTATCGAGATAGAAGAATACTCTATAAACTATATAAGAATCAAGTGGCTATAATAAAAGTAGAGAATCATGAGAGACATGCATCAGTTAAAAAGGGTGTGATACAAGGTTGTAGTCTATCCCCGTTAATATTCAACTTGTATGTAGAAGAAGCAATGAAGAAAGTCAAAGAAAAATGTCCATGTGGTATAATAGTCCAGTAACGGGGTAGTTCTCACTTGCATCACATCATGTAGAAGATTTTTTTTTCTTATCTTGTATATATTGGTGAGAGTATGCAGAAACCAAGTTTTCGACCTCCAACACGCTCGGCACAATTTTCTGTGGCCAAAAAACATCAAAATTTGGGTACTTTTTTCAGTTTTTCGACTATAACTCCTTCCTGATAAGTCCTATCAAAAAATATTCTATTTTCAATTTGAAAGAGGACAAAATTTCCTACAACTTTCGTATTACAAACTTTTTTCTAAACTCCAAACTAAGCGAGCTACAGTTCTTTTAAAATCAGTCAAATTTCACACTTTTCCTAAAAGTTGGGTTTTTACCTACTTTGCAGCTCAAAATGACCTGAAACCCCTGTATATATAACCGATATATATGTATTTCTGTATGACATAGTATATATATGTACTATACTTTGATTACTGATGGTCCATTCAATAATCATATAGCATTGTTGGCCGGGAGATCCCGAAGGATTGTTCGGCCGCCAGGTTACAGTGTTATGGATAGGCCGTGCAGTGCGCTTCTTGTGGCTATCTAACCTGACCAAGTACTAGTACCGCATATAGGGAACCTACAGCTTAAGGTGGAATCCAAACCACAGAATCGTTCTGGCTTACTTCACATTACACAGCAAGCTGTGGCAGAGGTAAAGGTCGGGTCAATGGCCTTTGAAAATCATTGCTGAGACCGGGATTTCGATCTCCAGTCAGACGCCTTGAGCTACCAGATCGCTCTATTACTGAAGATAATAGAGCGAACAACAATGCATAATTTTATGACGCAAAGTTATAAAGTCATAATAATTTCGAAATAAGTTAAAAAAATGGTCATAAATAAATTTCTTTTCCCTTTGGATTGTCCCGACTTATCAATGAATTGTGTCTCTTTCATCCATTGCATCAGGAACAGCTTCCTCGAGGTCGAAGAAATCTTCCTCTCCTTCATCTACTACATTCCAGGAAAGCTTTCACGAGGCAGGCGAGAGCAATTTTTGCAAGCAGCTGAACAATGCAGTCCTGATTAGCGACAGCTGCATGGAGGAGTACAAAGTTTCTGGAAGGAATATGATACAACCTTCGAAGTGAACTCAAGTGCATCGTCTTTTATTATTGTTTTTTATGAATTTACGCCTCGTCGACGTCGAGTTCATTAGCGGCACGATGGGACTGGGGACAAGGAACGTGAAGGATTTCGGCCATGGCCTTTTGAAGGAAGCATCCCGGCATTCGGCTGGAGTGATTTGAGGAAACCATGGAAAACCCAAATCTGGATGCTTGGACGGGAATTCGAACCAACATCCTCCTGAATGCATTTATTATTGTAACTGTAATAAGACTGGACGAGCCTTTCCTTCATCCTTACGGCAATGGGTACGTTTCTCGACCCAACCAACCTTTACTTGGTGGTACGTGCATATTGAGTAAAACGTTGCCGCATCTGATTTTGGTGGCAACCGTGCTAGTCTGAATGCATTTTTTGGGCAGATTTCTGAATCATTTCATATCTGAGCCTTCCAATGTTCCACAAGCAATTTTTCCGCACCGTTCCAAGATGATCTGTTCCCCTGCGTGTTCTCTAAATGTTCTCTGGAGGCTAGAGTTCTGAGAAGTTAGCATGCATGTTACTTTCAGAGATGGTTGGTATTGAATCATGCAGTAGAAGTTTTCTTTCCCATAGCCGAAATATGCTGATATTGTACCACATCCAGCAATTGCATGGATGAAGAGGATGTGTGTGGGTTCAAACTCGTGGTACCAAAGCCCATTAGCAAAATGAGAAAGCCAATATACTCACTTAGAATCATCACACTGTCGAATTTTGCTGCTGCTGCGTTAACGATCAATCCAGCAGCATCTTGTTTTGCCTGTTGATCTTGGATGCCTCCTTTTTCAGTTTTTGCATTAGTATCAACATTACACAGTTCTTGCTGCTCTCATTTGCTGCGTCACTGTAGCACTTGTTTCCTCACTGAAAATGATGCCTGCTGAAGTATCTGATGTTTTCAAACTACAAATCATTTGAGATGACTTTATTCCTCTCTGCGCAGCATAACTTCGATATCCGTCAAATATAACTGTGATGTTGGATCTATAGTTCGTTGTTAAATAGGCTTGATATTTTCCACAGAAGCAGCCAAGGTATTTACTACTATGCAACATAACCTTATGCAGGAGGAATCATCCGTGCATAGCAAAAATTTTTGTGTTGGGTGTTGTATCTTGAAGAGATTTAAATGCTTCATATAGTGACAATTTTTTTCCATTGTTGTACGGAACAAATTCAAATGGAACACATTGTTTCAATCCATTAAAACGGAAAAGAAATGGATTTATGACTAATTTTTGACTTATTATGACTTAATTTTGACTGCATAAATAAACTTTGTGCCATAACATTATGTTTTCAGTTTTGCAAATCCGTTTTTCAAACTGGTACAAATACCATCAGGTAATAGAACGAAATGGTAGCTCAGTGGTTAAGGTATCTGACTGAAGATCGAAATCCCGTTCTCAGCAGTAATTTTCAAAGGCCATTAACCCGAGCTTTACCTCTGCCTACAGCTTGCTGTGTAATATGGAGAAAGCCAGAATGATTCTGTGGTTTTAATTCCACCTTAAACTGTAGGTTCCCTATATGCGGTACTAGTACTTGGTCAGGTTAGATAGACACAAGAAGCGCACTGCGCGGCCTATCCAAAACACTGTCACCTGACGGCCGAACAATCCTTCGGGATCTCCCGGCCAACAATGCTATATGATTATTGAATGGACCATCAGTAATCAAAGTATAGTACATATATATACTATGTCATACAGAAATACATATATATCGGTTATATATACAGGGGTTTCAGGTCATTTGGAGCTGCAAATTAGGTAAAAACCCAACTTTTAGGAAAAGTGTGAAATTTGGCTGATTTTCGAAGAACTGTAGCTCGCTTAATTTTGAGTTTAGAAAAAAGTTTGTAATACGAAAGTTGTAGGAAATGTTGTCCTCTTTCAAATTGAAAATAGAATATTTCTTGATAGGACTTATCAGGAAGGAGTTATAGACGAAAAACTGAAAAAAGTACCCAAATTTTGATGTTTTTTGGCCACAGAAAATTGTGCCGAGGGTGTTGGAGGTCGAAAACTTGGTTTCTGCATACTCTCACCAATATATACAAGATAAGAAAAAAAAATCTTCTACGTGATGTGATGCAAGTGAGACCCCCTTTTTACGACCCCGTTACTGGACTATAAGTTTACAGGGAGAAAAAATCAGTATGCTACGATTTGCTGATGACATTGTCTTGTTACCAGAGAGGTCTGAGGATATTGAGATGTTACTTAATGGCATGAACAAAATACTGAAGGAAGATTTTGGACTGAATATAAATCAAAACAAGACAAAAGTGATGAAATGTAGCAGAAATGATACCAATACTAGTAGATTAAATATAAAAATAGGATCGGATGCAATAGGGCAAGTAAGTGAATTCTGTTACTTGGGAAGTAAAATTACAACCGATGAAAAAGATAAACCTTTTAGTTTCAAATATTGATCTAGGAATTAGAAAGAACTTTTTAAAACTCTATGTGTGGAGCACAGCACTTTACGGTAGCGAAACATGGACTTTAGGAATACCGGAAATAAAGAAAATTGAAGCATTTGAAATGTGGTGCTACAGAAGAATGCTGAAAATTAAGTGGACAAACAAAGTAAGAAATGAACGAGTTTTGGAAATGATGGGTGAGAAAAGAAGTTTTGGAAGAAGCTTACGGAAAGAAGAGACAGGCTGGTAGGTCATATTTTGAGACATGCTGGATTGGTTAATTTGTTAGTGGAGGGAACAGTCGAAGGTAAGAACTGTAGAGGAAGACAGAGATTAGAATATATGAAACAGATAATTGAGGACCTGGGCTGTAAGGGGTATGTAGAAATGAAGAGGTTAGCACAGGATAGGAAAGGATGGAGGATTGCATCAAACCAGTCGAAAGACTGACGTCAGCAAAAAAAAGGTGACGAAAAGAAGGTACAGGGATAGAATTTCCTATTTTCGTTATGCTTTAAAACTAATCCTATAGCGTAATTTCTTTTGTTGTATCCAAGTTAAAAGAAAAACTGTGAAGTGGTTTTGTTGATGGCAAAAACAATGTATAGCGATACAATTTTTGTCTTGCTTTAAGACTAATAATATCGCGTCGAAAAAATGCGTCATTCTTTCGATGTATCGAATGAAATACATCAATATATATCGAGAATCACTAGATATGACGAATTTATAATGGTTGCCGGCCTCGGTAGCGTAGGGGCTAGAGTACTGGCCCTACGTGCCGAAGGTTGCCGGTTCGAGTCCGGCCGAGGGCATGGGTGTTTAAGTGTTGTGTGTCTGTGTTAATGTTGTGGTCGTCCTGTGGTGTCCATACTTAGAGTCTACAACCTACTAGAGAAATTGATCACTGGAAGAATCATAACATCACATTGATCTGGCTGTATGGCCTACGTTGCCGAATGCCATTGAAAAAAAAAAATTATAATGGTTTTGTTCTTGTTATGTTAGAATCGTAGCCCTAAAAAGACGTTGTCAGCACACTAATAGTCAGTAAACTTCATACCCACTGTATTGCTAAAACATGAATACGACTTTTTTTTCTAAACACAACTTACCTACGTTATACTGTGGACACCGGTATTCAGACTATAAACATTGATAGAACATCAGATAACGTGAGACGATTGCTGGCGAACTGTTCCTTCCTCATGTCTCTTTTAGGTTGAGAGAGCGTAAAATATTTGTGGTTAGTTTTGGATTTTTTTTTTTTTTTCGCATTGGGGGAGCACCCAAAACTCGCTCCTCCAAGCATGGCGGCCTTCCTGTTAACTACTGCTCGCCTCTGCACATGCATTAAGTTAGTAATTCTATAGGTGATCACAGGAACGGGATTGTGATGTATTCCATGCGTCCAGGCGTCCGCCCGTTTACATGGGTCCATCGGATAAGATAGACAGAAACTTTTGAAAGAAGAGACAGGGCAGAGGAAAAAAGTGCCAAGGTTTTACCCTCGGGAAAAAAACCTCTGCGATAGTTAGGTAGGGAATAAGAGCGGCTGGCTAAGATGCTGCCAGTACCGCGACAGATTCTATGCTACAAGGTTGGGAAAAAGCTTCATAAATGAGGAAAATGTTTGTGATGTGTTGTGGAGCGCATGCGCAGTGGCGGGCCGAGGTCAAGGAGAGTGCAGCGCAGAGCAGCGCAGGGCCAGTCCGCTGCGATGCCTGCACCCCGCCGGTCGCTGGTGCTGCTGGCAGTGGCCTGCTGCTCCGCTGCCGCGCTCTGCCGCTGGTGGCTCCGCCGGCGCTCGCTCCAGCCTCGGGGACTCGCTGTCCTCGTGTCGGGCTGCGATTCTGGTCTCGGCTACTCACTCGCCCTGCACGCGCGAAGCCGAGGCCTCACCGTGTTCGCTGGCGTGCTGCAGCCCGAGGGGGAAGGCTCTCGGCAGCTGCGCGCGAGGGCGGACGCCGGCTTGCGGGTGGTCCGGCTCGACGTGACGGACGAGAGAAGTGTCAGGGAGGCCCTCGCCTTTGTCGAGGCGGAACTCTCCAGGGAACCCGAGATGCGTGAGTACTGGCGACAAAGAAATTAATTTTAGATTTTGTCTAGCGAGCGCAATGTTCCTCAGTAACAACAGTCAGTCGAAAATGTAATTAGGAGGACAATCGCCCACTTCATCTGAACTGAATGAATAAAGCAATGTGTTAACTTGAACAGGATGAAGTGAAGATAGATTTATAATGCCTTAAAGTTCTTGGCGCTTGTCTCTTGGCATTGTCACCTAGTTATAGTTAAATGGGGAGAAATGATTTTATCCTTATTGCAAGAACATCTTTTAGATTATTAGTAACAAATTAATTTTGAAATGTAAGAATATAAGTAACATTTTGCTAAATTATTTATTTTATTTGCCTAGTGTAATAAAATAAAATCACACCCAGTAAACATTTTTATTTATTAAAATTATAATAAAGCAAACTTTGAAGGTTTTGTCTTATCCTTACGTATTTATTTACTACAACTTTTAAAGAAAAAAGACTGCTTTTGGAAGGTTTCCCAAAAAAGCAATTGTTCCAGATATTTTGGGAACAGCTTGTTTCTTTTGTTTGTCATTGTTTCACCTGCCTTAGAAAACAAACATTCATTCGATACTGACGTTGCTGCAACAATGAGATACTGTTGTGCGTATTTATTAAGACAAGGAAATATAAGTTTCATTTCTTCCTATTCTGTAAATGAATTGCTTTTTAGAGATTTTAGTGTTTGAAAAGTAGAGAGACTTTGTCACTACGGTGCGTTTTCTTTTTGTGGCCTAGGCTTGCTCTTTGTGATGTCTACAGAAGTTATATTGCTGTGAAACGTTAACGTAAGCAGCTTTTTCCGATTCACATGGGCTACTTAGTTGCTAATGAAGCTTTTGGTTTTTGTGTGGGGCTGCGCGGGAGCGACCATTGACCTGGCATAGCGATGCACCCCAAGTACGACTTTGTTACAGTGAAATAGGGACCTAAAAGAATTCTTTGAGATTAGATTGTCTGTGCAGATATCTATTCTAACACTGATTTTGTTTGATTTTCAATGCTACCAACCTGACGTCAGCGGGAAATTAATTTGGCAGGCGTGGCTGAGTAGCGTAACAGGGTTGATGCGTTTAGAATTTAACACCGGGTGCGTTTTGAAACTTTCGATTCGATTCAAACACTTTTCTTCCGATACCGAGTAAGTATCGAATGAAGTAATTCGAATACGAAAAGTACTCAGTATCGAAACAAAGTATCGAGTAATTACTAGTATTTACTTGTATCGAATCATCACTAACCGTCTTGCTGGTAGTAAACCATCCCATCTCATCTCGGTCATCTTCATCGATCTGTGGAATTAAAAAGTTTTCAAACATATCCAGATACACAATACCAGTGACAGTTTTCTTCATGAAGAAGAAAGGGTCGTACACTAATTTGCCAAGGGCACAAAACACATTAACTTTGGGGCTGTCACGAATGTGTTCCAGTGTTGCAAGCAGATTTTCGCTGCCCCATATTCTGCAGTTGTGGGTGTTCACCTTGCCACTGATATGAAATGTTAACTCGTGAAACCAAAACTCGCAGAGCACGCCCGCACCAGTGAAATTAGCCATTTTAACTGTGCAATACGCTGGTGCTCCTGGTGGCGGAATGGTGTACTGATGCACTACGTGCATCAAACGAGAGATTGTTTGCAACAAAATGACACGTCTACCAGTTCTGTAAGTTATTTCAACAAATTTCTGCATCATTCCAAAGTTGTAATGTCCTTTTTGGCTCACTCTGTTTTGTTTGAGAATATGTTGCTATCACAGCCAAAAAATGCGTAAATACCGAACAAACTATTTTTTTAAAAACTGCAGAAACTTTAAACTTTAAGGCCGGGCGCACATTGACGCGCAGTCAGCGCAGCGCAGCGCAGCGCAGCACAGTTTCTGTGTCTCTGTTTTGGGGCGGAACAGCGCGTATTGAGACGCAGAACGGGGCAGCGCAGTACTGCGCCGCACGTGGCCTGCGCGACGTTGTGATCACGACACAGAAACTGTGCCACGCAGCTTACTCGTGCCGGTTTTTTGCCGCAACACTTCTTGCGTTATTTATAATCTTGCTTTACTTATAATCATTTTCAACTATGGAATAAGAAAAATTGATTAATCTGGTGCGTAACCAACCTGCGATTCACAGTATGTCATAAAAAATACATAAAAATTAAATTTAAACAAGAGATTTGGACAATGAGCCCAACAAGTGGCGAGTAAATTTAGCATTTATTTATCATACAACTGTCCACTTACAATTTTCACTTTTTTTAAATTCATTTTTAATAAAACTTCGATAAAGATTGATATATATAGGCTATTATCACATTATTTGTCTTCTTATTATTTGTACTACATCATTCAATAGTGTCCCCGAGAAACACTTAATTTGTTGACACTGCTTTTTTAGTTTCAAGTGTTTATGTTCTGTTATAGTTTTCTTAAAAATATAATATGAAATAAAAGAAAGAAACATTCTTATAAATGTGATGAACCGTCAAACGCTAAATAATTAAATAAATAACCACGAAAATACAGCGAGATTTTCTTCAGTTCTAATAGATATTTGAGCTTTGTCGAGAAAATAACAGGTTACATTATGCCGTGAATCTTCGCTCGAGTCCGGAAATTATCTTTTGAGAATTCTCTTGTGACTGCGAAAGCTAGATGAGTTTCTTCTTTTCATATACTCACTTTTGCATAGTTTTATCTAACTCAGCTTCTGTTAAAGTAATAACAATTTTCCAAGCTCGGCATCCCAATCTGATTCAGAAATCAAAAATCGAGTTTTTGTATCGACTTGTTTTTGGTTACTTTTTATTGTCGGTTTTTCGCACAACACAACGCTTTGTAAACTGCCGCACGAAACTGCGCTCTAATATGCGCGAGTAACTGCCAGTCTGTGCTGCCCTGCCCTGCTCTGCGTTGCCCCTACTGCGCCACGCAGCTCAATGTGCGCCCTTGGTAAGCGAACAATAGACGCCATACGCACACACATACGTCCTCCGATTATTATTACATTGTCTCTGTGGTATTACTTACGTGCTTCTTACAATTAAACATTTCCGCGTATTATGTCTGAGGTATTAATATTCTACGATATTTATCGAAGGTGGCGGCAAAAGCCACGTAGGACTACGTGGGGGGAGGGGGGTTCACAGGGGGCCAAAATGGAGCTACGTGGTTTATGCACGCTCCATAATCGTTAAGACAGCTTTTTTGCGAAACGTTTGTGCAGTGTGTACACACTTGATGCTGTAATAGAAACGAATTGTTAAATAATATACTTCAAGGAAAGTGTGCATAATCGTTATGGCTTTTCCAGTCGCTCGCCCTTTAACGTTCGATACTTTGAGTGAAGTTTGTGAGGTATTCATACATTTTACAGCTCAATGAGCAACATATATTAAATATTGTCCAACGAACGGATCTTCCCATTTTTAGACCACAAGCAAAATTTTTTGAGTTAGAGTGATTACACCAATACCTAAATTCCAAAAAAATAAAAAACCTGTAAGTCGACAGGAAAATATATTTAAAAACCTCGGAAAACTACATTTTGTAAAAGGCGATACTCGAGCCTACTGAAAACGGCTTAAACAATCCTGAGTAGAAAAGCCGTTATAATGCTAATAAACTCACCAAAAAAAGGCTGTAATCTATCGTACTAAATTTTGTAGTGGCATTTGTACTTCCGTCGTCAAATACGCCATTCTGTGTAGTCTTGATTCCAAGCGGAGGAAATTATCCCTCCCAGCAGGCTGGCTGGTGTCTAGTCTGGGGAGCGAGGTGGACACTTCAGCTAACCTAACCCTACCTCTTCAAATTATTGTGGAATCCCAGTTTCCAGCAAACCCCATTTTCGGCTCCATTCCATAGATAATTATATTGGCGAAGTAATACTTTGAAAAATTTATTTTGGATGCTGTTTGTTTTTTTTATTTAATTACAGTGGGCCAGTGCCAAGAAAATGAGAATTTATAATTAAAGAAGTTCCGTCATGTTAACAGGTCGACTGACATCTTATATGTATGCAAAGTGCGAATATAAATACGTAGACTGCAAATTGTCCTGAGTACGCGAAAATGTTTGTTACCGCGAGAAGTAGAACATTAAAATTTTATTCGTATTATTGACATGTTGTATCTCGAACTGATTACTTTGTATTTTTTTATATTCATACAGATGCTGCAGTTCAGTTCATTAGGGATAGGCCTATATTACGCGAAGCTATGGAGTTTGTGTTCCAATGGAGCATACTGATCTAATTTACTGTACCAGTTCCAAGTTGTGTGATTAGTGTATTTAAGCTACTAAATCTGTCGATTATCTATCTCGTCGTTAGCAGTGTAATCTCTCAATTCTATTCGCTCCCCCCTCGGCGAGTTACGTCTTCAGCGCACCGACCCCTGATTCTAATCATAAAAAGAAGCGTCTGCCATTAACATCGGGTTCGATACGCAGCCTCTTTGGATATAGTGGACTGCAGGGACGAGGCAACATCTGGTAGTATGAGTCGTAGTAACGCGGATGCTTTTTGATAAGAGAAAAAGTTAGACCTGGTGACAAAGAAGCAACGACCATTTGAGAAGATTCCAATCTGGTATTAATAGTGGGGCTTCAAGGCCTAATCAAAACCTTTAAAGCGGATTCAAATATTACAGAACGAAACGCTGGTGCTAGCAGCAGACGAGCATACTTTCCATTCGGAGAGGGGGGGGGGGGAATGCTCGCATAGAGGTATTTTGCGGATATTGAAACTGCTTAGGAAGAAAATCAATCTTAAACCTCTAACCCAGACACTAAACTGACGAGGATAAGAATGTTTTTAGTTCAGAAATATTTTTCTACCTTGTCGGTCATTAGTCAATGCACTTTGTTGCAGTGGATTCCCTTCCTAAAGTGTTATTCTGGAAGGTTTAAAAAAATGTCTGGCTACTTTGTGTACGTTTTCACTTCATTCAAAACTTTTAACCATAAATTCATTTATATCAAGAAGTAGGTGGTAGTTTAAGGACAGATTCTTTGCTAACGTATGCTGAGGTAAATTTGAACTGCTTAAATGATTTTTTTTATCCTGTATAGGCATTCGTTGGTCTAAAAATAGCGTCTGGAAATATTTCTTCAATTGCTTCTAACACAGCTCGCATCGGTTTTTCTTGCTGGTAAATCTAAAAGTATGTACTACAAACATAAAATTCATGATTATGAAAATAAAATTAAGACAATGTGGGACATTGTAAAAAAGGAAATGGGGAAAAAATGATCAAACAAGTAATGACATTTTTTTGAAAGAAAATCCAGTAGAATCTAATTTTTCAATTGCTGATATATTTAATAAACATTTTTTATCTGTTGCTGATAAATTGACTGTCAATAGCTCAGTGACACAGTATGGATTTTTTCAAAACAGGCTTCCAAGAAAAATTTAACACTGTCTGTAAATTTAGCTATTCCAGAAGAAATAAGAAAAATTATCAGGTCCCTTGAGAGCAAATACACCAGTGCAGTGGGAGATCCGGGGCTAGGGGGCTCAAGTCCCCCCAAAAGTATTTAAGGTCCACCCCCAACATCGGAATTTTTGAGATTTGGAGACTTTTCTTTTTTCTCTACTGATCTTTTAAGGGCGGCATGACCATAAAGCCTAACCCTTACCCGACTCAAACTCCCCCAAACGAAATCCATTCAAGCCCCCCCCCCCCCCAACGAAATACGCTCAGAGCCCCCTACCCCCACCCAAAATCCAGGATCCGCCACTGTCTAGTGGTTATGACGGGATTTCCAGTAGATTAATTAAACTCTGTGCTCCACAGAATTAAGTAAAATACTAAGTAATCTATTTAATATATCTTCAGGGTACTTTTTCGAAAGGCTAAAGTATGCAGTAGTTTAACCGCTCTATAAAAAGGGAGATAAGTCAGCCGTATCGAATTACCGTCCTATTTCATTACTAACAGCTTTCTCCGAAGTTTTTGAGAAAGCAATATACAGTAGTTTATGAACACCTTAAAAATAATATTCTAACCAAATCACAATTTATCACAATTTAGTTTTCAAAAGGGTCATCCAACAGATCAAGCTATATTTGCATTCACTGACAATATTTTAGAAGGAATAAATGATAAATTGATTCCTGTGGAATTGACTGTGTACATCATAAAATTCTGATACAGAAATTAAAGTATTGTGGTATAGATGGCATTGTTAATAAATTGCTTAGTTCTTACCTTCTGCATAGAAGTGTGTCCATTTTTTTTAATTTTTTTATTTAACCTTCATTTATACAGCCTAATATCTTAGTGACTAAATTAGACCCTACATATTAATTTTTATATTGTTGATTACATAGTGTTTTGAGATTTGTACAAAATATTTGCATGCAAGGAATTTGGCATACAGTTCCATTACACTTTGACACTGTCTAATTAATTCTATAATATTACATTTGGTCTTGCTTACAGTTATAACAGTTACAGCTGCTATTGCAACCTTTAATATTATATTCAAGCACAATTATCGCTTATTGTTATAGTGCTGGTGGTTTTTATTGAAATATTCCAGTTATTCTTAGAGTATCCCATTATTCAGTTAGTTGCAGTTAACCCAGTTTGTACATATCTTTCTGTAATCTATCATTTAGTTATACCGGATTACTGAATAATAATTGCTTATAAGTAACATTCACTTAATTTTATGTTCTCAGCCACTACAGTCCTGAGTCAGTTCGCATTTGCAGCATCCTGGCTTACTATTAATATGGAAATTAACTCCCAAATATTGTTATGATTCATTGTGTATTTGTATAAAAGTCAATGACACATTCACTCTACATTATAAACAAGATTGTTTTGGCCATGGTAGAAGCGCTTTGTTTGTTGTAAGTGGTATGCTGACGTTTGCTCATTCTGCCACGCCATCGTTCTGACTCAGGCCAGTAGTAGGCTCGGTTCCGTTTTAACAATGGTAGTATTACTTAATTTAAGTTATGCATTTGAATTGTTTTTGCAATAATCACCTCTGGTATTATAATCTACTTTTCCCCTATAAGGCCTTATCCGTTTTTATGTTACAAAAATTTATCTACAACGTCTATTCTAATCTAACTTTAAACCTATACTACTCTATCAACACTAATCTACCCACCACCATCATCCAGTCAATGGAGAATTTTAAGGCTGTCAAGTGTTCCACTGTTTTTTGAGTGGGAATTAATCGGATGTGGAGTACCTCAGGGTTCTATATTGGGGCCACTATTGTTATATATATACAGGGCGTTCGCCGGGAAACGCAACATATTTGGATTTATTTGAGCATAGATTCAATCAGGGCAGCGGGGAGCGGACGACGACTAGCTCGTATTCGGCCATCTTCGAGATCACGCAAGTTTTTGGCAGCTCCGAAGCGGGCCTAGCTCGTATTCGGCCATCTCGGACCCGGTTGGAGCCGGGGCGTCGACAGATCGTGCTGCGTCGTTATCAAGAAAGAACTTAATCAAACCACCTTAGAGTCAGGGAATTACCGCTCCACGGCCCACTCCCGAGTGGAGTGGAACCCCCGAGCGCAAGCGTAGGGTTGTGTCTGTACCCGGATACCTAGCGGTGATAACTAAGGGTACAGATCAACACTCCCTGTTAGGTACCACACACAAGCGTATGTTGTTACATAGTTGTATGCAGCATGCCCCGACGAGCATATAAACGGCAACGACACTGGGCTGATGCTACTGAAGCAACACTGAACAACAGCCAGTATGAAGACGATAACAACAATGAATACCTAGGATCGACTGAAATTGAAGACCAAGAAGAAGTGGACGAAAATACCGAATCAGAAGAATGCCAGTCTGAAGAAGACGAAGAAAATAGTGATTGTGAGAACTATCAAAAAGAACTAGCTACCAGGAACATTCAAATTGAACAACAAGCATCTAAACATAGAAATAGAAGAAAAAGTACCCCAAAAAGACTATACCAAGAAACTAACAAAACAAGGAAACCCTTCAAAATCACAACCAATAATAGGTTCGAAATACTTGGTGAAGAACATGACACAGAACCAGAAAAATCAAATGAAACCTTGGAAGAACAGCCGGGAACTTCGAACGAAACCACGGCCCAACCAAAACAACACCTTCCCCCAATCGTTGTATTTGGAAAAATGAATTTCACGGATTTGAACAAGAGACTAAAGAGTATGATAACTGGAGAACTGAAAGGCGTATTTAGAGGAGATTGCATGAAATATTATGCGGAATCCAAAGAAGACCACTTAATCATCCAGAACTTCTTTAAGAAGAGCAGTATCAACCATTACAGCTATCAGATTCAAGAAGACAGGCCTCTAAAAGTTGTTATTAAGGGACTACCACCCTCCATAGCAACAGAAGAAATTGAGGAAGATCTCAGATCCAAAGGCTACGATATTCAAGCGGTTCACCAATTTAAAAAGCGAAATCAGGAGACAAGGGAGCTCATCCCCCTCCCAACATACACTGTAACTTTGCCAAGCGGCCAGAACTCGGACAGAATCTACAACGAACGAGCTATCCTTTATATGAGAGTCCAAATAGAACGGTATCGTTCTCAGAATGGTCCACCCCAATGTACCAAATGCCAGAGACACGGACATACTTCAAATTATTGCTACCTTCCAAGCCGATGTGTCAAGTGTGCAAAGTCACACTTGACAAAGGATTGCCGCTTACCCAAAACGGAAAAAAGCAAAGTGTGCCAATTGCCAGAGAGATCATGCAGCCTCTTGGCGAGGCTGCCCAGAGTATCAGAAACTGCTACGCCCGCCACGCACAAATAAGCGACAAGAAGAAAAAGATGGAAAAGACAAGAAAGATAAAAACTCTGCCATTGAAACAGACAACTTAAGAAGAATAAAACAAAGAATGACTGAACCAAATAAGAGCAGCCAACAGACTCGCTCATACGCAAACGCCCTTTCAGGGGATGATCAATCAAACAATAAGTCTCAATCAACAAATAAAAATGGACAAGACCAAAAAAAGAAAAAGCAGAAGAAGAAGAAAGATAGTAATGATTATATGGAAGACGATCCGATGACGACCGCCAAAGAAGTCCCAACACAACAACAGAGATAAGAATGAATCAACAGAGGACGAAACCGATGACATACCCAGTTTTTTTCGGTTCAGAAATGGAAAAATTCTTCAAAATCTTAAAAAGAACAATGGTTAAAATGAAAAAAGCACGAGGGTTGCAAAAACTACTAGTATTGCTTGAAGGTGTAATGGCCCTAGCGAAATAATGGCGCAAACACCCTATCTGAAAAACATGACAGCAGCTTTATGGAATGCAAACAACGTTAAGAACAAGAGAAATGAATTATTGACCTTTCTCAACAGAGAAGAAATTGACATCATGTTAATAACAGAAACTTTTCTTCAGCCAACGGACACCTTTCGTTTAACTGGATACCAAGTTTACAGAACGGATAGAGTGGGACAAAGAGGAGGAGGCACAGCTGTAGCCATACGCAAAAACCTGTCACACGCCCCAATAACCAAGCCACAACTTATAGACCTAGAGGCTACAGCAGTGTGCATTCACTCAAGAGAAGGACACATAGTATTTGTCAGTGCGTATTTAGCCCCAAATAGGAACTTACATGAACAGGACCTAGACCTGATAATGGCCGTGGGCAACAAGGTCATAATTGGTGGAGATCTTAATGCCAAACACCCCATTTGGAATTCAAGAACAAGTAACAGAAGAGGCGAACGGTTGTTACAAATGTGCGATCTCAGGAACTTAGAAGTCATCGGACCATCAGAAGCGACGCACATTCCTTTCAACTCGAGACATAGACCAGACGTGCTGGACATTATAATCGCCAAAGATATTTCCGGACACATAGAATTGGCAACTCTGAATGACCTTTCATCAGATCACCTCCCTGTACTGCTCACTATTCAAAGATGGCTCTACTCTGACGTGAAACCAAAGAAAGTAAAAGAAACTAACTGGAATCACTTTACTAGACTTATCCACAATAAGATACGAACCACATATAACGTCTCTAGCACAGAGCGAATTGATGCAGCTATACAACATTTCGACAAGGTAGTTTTAGAAGCAGAAAGAAGAGCCTCCACTACAATCGTTTTGGATAACCATCAACGAGAGGAGCTTCCAGCCATCTTGGAAGATCTGAGATATCTGAGAAACAGATACAGAAAACTTTGGCAGCGGTACCGTGATCCAAGGGACAAGAGACAATACCTCCAACTCGCACGGCAACTAAAAGCTAGGCTACAAGAAAGAAGAACTGAAAAGTGGGAGGATAAAATGTCAAGCCTTTTGTTGCAGAACAAAGAGGCATGGCAACTAATTAGAGCCTTAAAAGAACCTCGACAAGCGAACATCGCGATAAATGGTCCGGCAGGGCCTTGCTTCCTACCTGTAGCAAAGGCTGAATTACTAGCTGAAAACTTCGCATCTCAGTATACCACAGCGGAGTACCAACTTACACCGGCAGAGATCCGACAAGCCGAGGAAACTGAAAGCCACGCATTGGAAATCCTCCAACAACCAACTGCAGACCAGCCAGAGCTTACAACCCCGAGGGAAGTAAGAAGTATAATAAAGAATCTTGCAAAAAATAAAAGCCCAGGACATGACAAAATAAAAAACATACATTTGAAAAACCTACCGAAAAAGGGATTAGTGCTTTTGACTAGAATCTTTAACAGCTGTCTCCTAAATTGTTATTATCCCACAGCATGGAAGGTATCAAAAATTAAAGCCATTCCAAAACGTGGAAAAGACCACCGCCAAGCTGTAAACTACCGCCCAATTAGTCTTCTTTCGTCACATCAAAGATACTAGAAAGAATACTGCTGAAGAGGATTAACACCAGTCTCGAAGAAGAAAAGACGATAAGACCAGAACAATTCGGATTTCAAAGCCGCGTAACTGCAACAACTCAACTCCTCCGTATTACAGAAGATATAACAAAAATTTTTAACTTTAGCAAATCTACAGCAGCAGTATTTTTAGACATAGAAAAAGCCTACGACAAGGTTTGGCACGCTTAACTTATACAGGAATTACGGACTCAAACGGCTATTAAACACTGCTACATTAAATTCATTGGTAGTTACTTAGCCGACAGAAAATTCTACGTAGAAGTTGACGGACAGAGGTCTTCAATTCTTCCGATTCCAGCTGGCATTCCGCAAGGATCGGTTATCGCACCGCCACTTTTCAAAATTTATACAAACAAAATCCCGACCCCGCCTTATGTGAATCTGGCACAGTTTGCCGATGACACTACAGAGTACACATCAGGAAGAAGACATGATCTTAACGTTACTCACCTACAACAAGGACTAGATGAAATCAGTAAATGGTGCAGAAACTATAAAATCAAAATCAATCCTGGAAAATGTGCGGGAATCTATTTCACAAAAAAAAAGGCCAGAAATCAACAAGAATTTAAAAATTTTGAACCAAAATATCCCCTGGGTTAAAGAACATCGGTACCTGGGTATATTACTGGATAACAAGTTACTTTTTAGACAACATATCATGGATAGGAAAACAAAAGGACTAGCAATTATTTCCAACCTTTCACCAGTATTACGAAGCAGCAACCTACAGTTTAATACAAAAATAAGAATATACAAATCGGTTATTCTCCCATTTTTAATGTACGGATGCCAGATATGGGGCCTGGCAAGCCAAACCAATCTACAACAAATCCAGCTACTCCAGAACAGATGTCTAAGGATGATCCTAAACGCACCCAGATATACACCAATAGAAACTCTACATAACGAGACAAATATTCCCTTAATCAATACCGAAATATTTAATCTAACAGAAAAATTCCACAAGAAATTGAACGACGCCAGAGACGAAAGAACTGAGTCGATTGGAACGGTAATGCCGAGAAGTTGGCATAAGTATAAAGTTCCCCTCAGTATTCTATACCAGCCATCATAGAGCAGCACAGTACATGAACTCCGCAGGGGTTTTTTCACCATTAAGACCATCCTAGATGGTCATAGCCCAGGTTTTTCCCCTGAAAGTGAAATAAAAGTGTCCCAAAAAATAAACACCCTATCCTAACACCTAGAAGTTATACTACCGAAGGTAGTGGGACTTCAATCACAGCCAAAAAAGGCAGCGAAAAAAAAAAAAAAAAAAAAAGGGAAACGCAACCCACTGTTAGCGCTACAAGGAAGAAACTGCTCCCGGCAAGCGAGCGGTCAGTTACCGGCATTGTTCGACCGTCGGCCGCGGACTATTTCATAATAATAAAGCTTCATAAACTTCATAAACTTGTGTGCTAAGCATTTAAATGTGACGTAATTCATTAGCTTACCTTATAAAAGATGCTGGAAGTGTTGACCCTCTTGTGTAATGCACATTTCACATCTTCTGAACATATTTCGAGACACACGCTGCCCTAACTGACTTAATGATTTTTTGGGTGACTGTTCTAGTCGAAAAGCGATATCGTCAATTTTCTCCTCTGTGAGAATACGGTTGACCGACAGTCTCTTTTTGTTAAAAAATGAACCCGTTTCTCTTACTTTTTTAACCAGACGCAGAATTGTTGATTTAGCTGGCAGTAAAGCGCCAGGAAATTCGCGACGAAATTTACTGCGACACTTTTTAAACGACTTCTTCTTCACATATGTATCGTAGAGAAATATTCTTTGTTGCAAACTGTAACGTACCATAATTTTACTCACACTCAAACACGGTACAGACTAATAAGAGTATGAAGCCCCAAACCAGCCAAACCGCAAAGAAACGTTTATTCACAACACTGATTAATAAGAGACTGAAGTCACAAACTATCTACAATGCAAAGAAACCGTTCTTAACAATGTAAGGGTCACTGCACTGCACTGTTGGGGCAGCGGAGGTGTTAAACAGTGCGGTGATTCACGGTGGCGTGTGGCGGAAACTGCTGGTTCCACTGACCGAGCAAGTTGCCGACGGCAACAGACTGGGAGGGTAGCGTTTTCCGGCGAACGCCCTATATATATATATATATATATATATATATAATGATCTACTCTGCGTTTTATCTAAAAACTCAAAATTTATCCAATTTGCAGATCACACAAACATAGGAATTCAAAAATACCCCAGATTTATCTACAGAATATATTTAAAATTATGTGCTTGAACTTATTAATAAATGGTTTACAGCTAATGGCTTGTCTCAAAACTTTGATAAACTCAATATGCACGCAGATTAACACCATTTATAGGTTAAAATTTGCAAGCCAGTTTATTCAAGAGGTAGACTGTGTTAAATTTCTAGATTTGCATATTTATCATAATTTAAATTGGAAGGCACATGTTTCTGACTTACTAAAGCCATTGGGTGCAGCCACATTTGCAATTCGTATAATTTCAGCTATAGGCGATCTCCGTATGAGGCAGCTAGTTTATTTTGCTTATTTCCACTCCTTAATGTCATATGGAATAATATTCTGGGACAATTCTACCCATAGAGACAGTGTTCAGAGCCCAAAAGCAAGTAAAAAGAATTGTGTGGGGTTAGCAATAAAACTTCATGCCGAGAGCTGTTAAAGAAGTTAGGGATTTTAACATTAGTGGCTAAGTATAAATACACATTTTAATGTTCTTTTGTAGTCACAAATTATATTTTATTTGAAACAAATAGTAAAATACACAATTATGGCACTAGAAGTAAAAATGATCTTCACAAGGATTACAAGTCGTCATTTATTCAAACAGGCGTCCGATATTCAGGGATATATATCTTCAATAAGCTCCCAACACACATTAAATGTCTAGCAGATAAGAACAAATTCAGGGAAACAATGAAAGAATTTTTAATTGGCAGCTCCTACTCCGTCGAAGAATTTATTTCTAAGGTATCAACAAAATAAACGTGCAAGTAATTTGTGTAAATGTAGTTGACATAATTAATGTACTACCATGCTCATATTAATCCGAACGACCTGAATTGCACATCGCTACATTTCATCCTGGGACTTATTCAACCCATTATACACATCTACCAAGACAGTACTATACCCGGTAGGTGGTACATTCATGTTAATATCCAAAATTGAGACTCACCCACCTCACAAAAAAACGTGACATATTTTAACATATTCGTTATAGAAACGAAAATATGGATTGTATTTCGTTAATAAAAGAGTTATGCAGACATTGAAAGCACTTCATTTTAGTTTTTTAAAACATTCAAGAGAAATTACGTGTCCATACAGAATATTAAAAGTTAACATTTTCAAACAAAAAGTTAATTTGAAGAAACGCTAGCGTCAAAAGAAAGGAAGACGTTATACCGATCATCTTTCACTTAAAATAACTGAATATTAATGATAAAATCAATATTTGCCATGTAAAGATAGTTTTAGGTGAGTGCGTTGACAAATAATTGCAGATTTTTGAAGTTAGTTAATTTTGCGGTGTGCTATGAAGACATGTTGTTGTTCCCTTACTACCACATTTAAAATTATTTTAGAAACATACTGAAAAAATTATAACTAAATGACTGTTGTCAGTGATATGAGATGTCGTCACCGCATTCTGAGTTGACAGATTTAGCGTAAAAAAA